>WNYA01001100.1:31921-90618 GCA_019512145.1 Engystomops pustulosus
GACTAGCTGGTGAGTGGAGACTAGCTGGTGAGTGGAGACTAGCTGGTGACTGGAGACTAGATGGTGACTGGAGACTAGCCGGTGACTGGAGACTAGCCGGTGAGTGGAGACTAGCATGTGACTGCATACTAGCTGGTGGCTTAAGACTAGCTGGTGAGTGGAGACTAGCTGGTGAGTGGTGACTAGCTGGTGAGTGTAGATTAGCTGGTGAGTGGAGACTAGCTGGTGAGTGGAGACTAGCTGGTGACTGGAGACTAGCTGGTGACTGGTGACTAGCAGCTGAGTGGAGACTAGCTGGTGAGTGGAGACTAGCTGGTGACTGGAGACCAGCTGGTGACTGGAGACTAGCCGGTGACTGGAGACTAGCTGGTGACTGGAGACCAGCTGGTGACTGGAGACTAGTTGGTGACTGGAGACCAGCTCGTGACTGGAGACTAGCCGGTGACTGGAGACTAGCTGGTGACTGGAGACTAGCTGGTGACTGGAGACTAGCCGGTGACTGGAGACTAGCTGGTGAGTGGAGACTAGCTGGTTACTGGAGACTAGCCGGTGACTGGAGACTAGCTGGTGACTGGAGACCAGCTGGTGACTGGAGACTAGCTGGTGACTGGAGACCAGCTCGTGACTGGAGACTAGCCGGTGACTGGAGACTAGCTGGTGACTGGAGACTAGCTGGTGACTGGAGACTAGCCGGTGACTGGAGACTAGCCGGTGACTGGAGACTAGCTGGTGACTGGAGACTAGCTGGGGACTGGAGACTAGCCGGTGACTGGAGACTAGCCGGTGACTGGAGACTAGCCGGTGAGTGGAGACTAGCTGGTGACTGGAGACTAGCTGGTGACTGGAGACTAGCTGGTGACTGGAGACTTGCTGGTGACTGGAGACGAGCTGGTGACTGGAGACTAGCTGGTGACTGGAGACTAGCTGGTGACTGGAGACTAGCTGGTGACTGGAGTCTAGCTGGTGACTGGAGACTAGCTGGTGACTGGAGACTTGCTGGTGACTGGAGACGAGCTATTATAATGTCCCCATACACTGCACACAAAAATTAGAACAGAATCTGTTGTATAACTTTCCGTCTACGACTCACCAGGGTTATAGGGGCTGTAATATTCATACAGTCCAGGGCCCATGGAGGTCCATCCGCCCCTGTTTGGGATAACCTCATAATTCCTTATGCTCCGTGTGGATTACTGGAGGCATTCCCCATCTTGCGGCATATTCTAGTGCTTTTCCTCACTTTCTAATTATGAGTAGTTTTAGGAATTTGAGCTTCTCCAGAGGTAGACCCTGTATAATCTTCTCATACAGAGACACCCTGTATACAAAGCCCAGGATCATTAATAGCAGAGCTTAACCTACTACCGCTGGTGTCAGGGTGCTCAGGGATTATCTCGGCCTCCCTGGAATAAATCTCAACTTTGATTAATAACACTTATGCAAACAGCTTCACCCTCTGTGAAGTTTACCATCCTCTAAATTTCCAAACAATTGTGGGCTCTGAAGAGGGTTTTTAAGCTGTAATTTTTTGGGGGAATATAAATTGGTATCCAATATATCAACTTAGTCTGAATTAAGGAGGCCATGCTCGTTACACTAATTCTAGCTGAAGCAGAGAATGTATGAAGGATAGTTGTTGGCCTTGCTACCATCTAATGCACAATTTATATAGCCAGGGCTAGAATTAAAGGGGGTTTCCAGTTACCTATAATTGGCCAAACACATGTAACCTTTATTGGATAATTTTTAGAAACTCCTTAAATTATAGATAGTTTGGGTCTACCATGGTTCTACCATCATGGAGACAACTGTCCAACTCCTACAGTCAAGTCTTGGACTTGTCCATTCATGGTCAGATCTGTGGTGGGACGTCCATAGTTCTTCTCCGTTAGTGAAACAGAAGCCTCAGATGTTAAAAATATAAGGCACCACAATGGGGCCAGTTGGGTGTCTATTTTTGTGTCCATCATTTTGCCAGACAAAAAAGTTCTCCATGTAGGACTTCTTCAGCTTAGAGGGACTCTCTGATGTAGATGTGAACTTTCCGCTACTCTCAACTACTTATAGGTCATTGCCAATAGTTATAGACAATTATGGGCGAATTTATGACAAGGCCCATGGCTAAAGTAAGTGTTGCATCTGGGTTTCGAGGGTGGCGGAAACTTCTCCATTTGCCCAAAAAGTCAAGTAAAAAAAAGATGAAGGTTAACGTCTTTTTCTTCACTTCAAAATGGCCTCATATATGTTCCCCAACACCTAAGGCTTGTGATGGGGAAATTTTCTAAATTAATTTCTGCAATGTTTAGTAAATTTGGTGCATTTTTAAGTCTTAAAATGTCCTAGGATGTTGCTTCATGTTAATCTTTGATCATTTGAGAAATAGGATGTATGAAAGTTCAGCAGCCTAAGAACTTTCTCACCTTCAAGGAAGTGAATGGTGTAAAAGTATAAAATATTGCAAAAACTTTTAGCAAAAAAGGTAATGCTGCTGTAAGGGAATGGACAATAAGTTGAACAGGTCGGACAGACACACACAGTGAGCCCTAAGACTAAACCCAGCTGTCCCTACCTATTTGCCAATTCTACCCTAAATGTTAGGTGGCAACTGGTCGATATTCACTTCCTGCTCCGAAGAACAAACATGGAGACAAAAGTAGGACAAAACAAACAGAAGAATAGTTGTTAACCCCTTAACGCTCTGCGCCGTAGCTCTACGGCGCAGAGGTATAAGGGATGTATGAAGAGGGCTCACGGGCTGAGTCCTCTTCATACAGAGGTGGGGGTTTTTGCATTTTGCACAAAACCCCCACCGCTAATAACCGCGGTCGGTGCTTGCACCGATCGCGGCTATTAACCCTCTAAACGCCGCCCGCAAAGTCGCGGGCGGCGTTTAAAAGACGGCGGCGCGCGGGCGCCGCCATCTTTTTTTCGATCGCCACGCCCCCGAACGTCATCGGGGGGCGGCGATCGGTTACCATGGTAGCCTCGTGTCTTCTCTTGACACGAGGCTACATGGTTTATGCAGGTTCGTTACAATGAGCCAGTGGCTCATTGTAATGTAAGACCTGCAAAAACGCCATATATTGCAATACTGTAGTATTGCAGTATATGGTAGGAGCGATCTGACCATCTAGGGTTAATGTACCCTAGATGGTCTAAAAAATAGTGAAAAAAAAAAGAAAAAAAAAAGTTTAAAAAATAAAAAAAATTAATAAAATATTAAAAGTTCAAATCACCCCCCTTTCCCTAGAACGGATATAAAACATAACAAACAGTAAAAATCACAGACATATTAGGTATCGCCGCGTCCCAAAATGCCCGATATATCAAAATATAAAAACGGTTACGGCCGGCGGTGACCTCCGAGGCGGGAAATGGCGCCCAAATGTCCGAAATGCGACTTTTACACCTTTTTACATAACATAAAAAATTAAATAAAAAATGATCAAAATGTCGCACAGACCTCAAAATGGTAGCAATGAAAACGTTGCCTCATTTCGCAAAAAATGACCCCTCACACATTTCCGTGCGCCAAAGTATGAAAAAGTTATTAGCGTCAGAAGATAGCAAAAAAATTTTTTTCTTTTTTGTACACATTCGTTTAATTTTTGAAAATGTATTAAAACACAATAAAACCTATATAAATTTGGTATCACCACGATCGCACCGAACCAAAGAATAAAGTAGGCGTGTTATTTGGAGCGAAGAGTGAAAGTCGTAAAAACTGAGCCCACAAGAACGTGACGTACGTGCGGTTTTTTTTCAATTTTTCCACATTTGGAATTTTTTTTCAGCTTCGCAGTACACGGCATGTTAAAATAAATAACATTACGGGAAAGTAAAATTTGTTACGCACAAAATAAGCCCTCACACAGGTCTGTACACGTAAAAATGAAAAAGTTATGGATTTTTGAAGTTGGAGAGTGAGAAATTAGCCGAAAAACCCTCCGTCCTTAAGGGGTTAAAATATGGGTCAAACCAGGAGGACACTGCAGTGCGAAATTAATAGAGAATCGGATGGTCAGAGGAAAGCTAAGGGTCAAAAAATACAAAAAACAGGAGTCTAGAAAATGCGAGTAACTCCAAGGAAAACTCAGAAATGACATCCATTTGTGGAGGAATATCAGAGGAGGAGGCATCTATCTGCCACAGCTAGCTTAACCCTCTGTAGCACAGAACCAATTCAACAGAAGACAGATGGTTTGTTAAAAAATAAAGGGGTATTCCCATGAAGATAAGATTCTTATACTCAGGATAACAAAATATCACATTCTCTAATTCACTGTTATTAACAAAAATACAGCATTTCACAGATATAATTCCAACCTGTCTCTATCAGTCCTGGTTTTTATATTTTAGTTGTCCCTCGATACGACCATAAAGCACTGACTATGGTCGGGCAGATTCCTCTGGTATAACGTCTCTTGCACTGCAGGGGGAGGGGCAGGAGGCACTACAGACACAGGCACTTCCTGTCCAGCAGCAGTAGAGGAGACAACAGCTCTACAAACTCTTTATCCAATGGGAAGGGAGTATAGAAGTGCTGACTGTGTTTTATTGATCTGTGTCAGATACTAGTAGAATCCTCAGAAGGTAAATGAAAGTGTATATAAACCCTGGACCCTTATAATCTAAGCACATTGTCAGCACACAACATCAGCAGCACAGCAGCTCATAGCACAGAGGAATCACAAAGTGTCTGCTCAGAGAGTCCCCACTCACACTCTGGAATCTTACACTTACCATCACTGAGGGATAGGAGCTAAAACAGCAATAACACGGAGTAAGGGTTCATTTACATGGCCTTCTGGGGGGACGTACATGCGACCGCTAATTTGCGGCCACATATACGTCCCCATAGACGGCAATGGCGGCCGGCCATGGTACGGTGCCACACATTTGTAGCACCATTCCGTACCGTACACTGGGAAAAGATAGAGCCTGCTCCATCTTTTCCCAAGTGTGTGGCCGTGCACCATTGTTCTCTATGGAGGGAGAATAAACCCTCACATTGTAAAGTAAAGGGTTCAAAATTATCTTTATTGTGTAAACATCACTAGGGGGTTAACATTTGAGATCTTTCTGGGAAACCCCTTTAGGACAGTGAAGGAGTGAAGTAAGGCAGTGTTCAGACTAGTGCCGGACAGATTGCAAGCTGAGTACAAGTTTCTCCTGAAATGGCGCTGCAGCCGGAATGGTCACAGATGTCACAAAAAGTTTGCACAAATGTAAGTCCAGAATTCAGGACTTCAGAGCCCTAAAAATTCCCCATCATTTTCTCAAAAAAAAAATCTAAATACAGAAAAGTCTATGTCCCCTTTAAGCCCCGCCCAATTCTGAACTTCCAGTTTTTGGCTGGAGTTGGACTTAGGTCCACCGCGGGCAGAATTTTTAGTCTTTTGGTAGTTCTAGATTTGGAAATGTGTTTGTTGTTTCCTTTTAATTGCTTCATAATTCTTCTCCTCGAAAAATCTCCTATTTACTTTACACGGGACTCACATCCTCTCCAAAAGACCTTTATCGGGGAAAATCTAAAGCAAATACACAGACTTTCTTCCAGGCCGGTTTTGGTTTTCATTTAGCGCTTTGTTTATGTATTATGAAATGCCGCCGGCCATCGCTGTCTCAGATTAATACGGCTGATAAGGCGCTCGGTTTAAAGGGGATGGGGGTAACATGCTTGGCTCGTTATGACATTTGGCACAGGAGGATCAATCAGCTATAATTTCCTTAGTGGTTTGTGATTTAGAACAACATCATAAATTTATGAAAAGTGCATTTGTGTGTTGAGTACACAGGAAGTGAAATAACAGGTGGCGGCGGTCCATTCGGCAGGACAACGCCTTCGCCGTAACAGATTATATAAATGTAGAGCAACTTCATATTATAAAGGTTTTATCCACACAAAAAAATAACCAAAAAATACCCCATACAAAGGCCTAAGGGCTCATTCACATGGCTATACGGCAGGACGTGATCTGGTTGCAGGATTTGTGACCAAATTACGGCCCCCATAGACCTCTATGGCTCCCGATCATGCACCGTGACCCACTAGGGCAGACGCGCCGCAAAGTATTGGCCACTTATCTGCCTATGGAGGAAGAAGGGGTGAAGAACATTCACCCCTCCTCGCCCCAGTCTTGTGCTCCCCCTGGATCGGGTCCGGACAAGCATTCGGCCCTGTGAATGAGCCCTAAATAATACCTTGTCTAATAATACTACACTATATACAGTCCACATGATACTCCCATATAGTAGTTAAAGGGAACCTGTCATAATGGAGGTCATTTTTACATGCTGACAGGTTCCAAATGCCCGACATGTTGATTTCAAAAATGCCTTTGCCGAGCATTTGGATAATTCCGCAGATTTTTAATTGTTTCTTTTACATTTCCTGGCTCCCTGCCAGAAGTGTGTAGTGATCCCAGGGGATGGGGGGACTGTTAAAATGGTGCGAGTCCTATTCTCCTCAATTCATCCTCCTCGCTCATTGTCCTCCCCCTTCCTTGCTCTCTCTCCTCCCATTTACATCAGCTCCCCGCCAAAAATGATTTCCCCCACCCTGGACTCGCCACACACTGCTGGCAGGGAGCCAAGTAATGTTAAAGAAACAATTACAAAGCAGTGGAATTATTCATAAGCACAACAATTTGTGATGCTCCTTCATTAAAGGGAGTTTACCACTACTTTCAAGCATGTAAAACCTCGGGGGCATGTCCTTGGCTCCCTGAGTAACACTCATGCCCCTCCCATTCCCTGTACTGCCCATCCTTCTTCTATGTAAACCCCCCCTCCCTTGTGTATACACGCCGGTTCCACCGCGTGACCGGCTCACTTGTACTGCTCATGGGTGGTCCAAAGCGCCACATAAGTAGAGCCTAACTTGCTGATCAGTGGGGAGAATCGGGAGACTGATGTACCCCCGTCGGACCGCTTGTCTCTCCCTAAGATGAGGGAGCAGTCGGTCGCACAAGGCCGGGCTGCCCATTCGTCTCTATGGAGCTGACGGAGATGGCCAAGTATAGGCTGCTCGCTCATCTCCAGGAGTTACGAGGGGTCTGACGAGGAAACATTAGGACCCCCGTTCTCATGATTTGTGGAGGTCTCATCACTGATCAGCAAGTTAGGCCCTATCTTGTGGATAAGGCCTAACCAGTTTAGTGGGAAAATCCCTTTAAAGGAAATCCTTAGACGCTTCTACAAGTTTCAGCTTCTACTACAGTTCACAAATCAAATCAATGGTTCCCCTCCATCTTCCCGTGTAATTGCCTTCATTAGGCTTTCAGCAGCTGAGAGTCCCCCATTTCACAATCCCCCCCCCCCCCAACACTAACGACTGGCGCATCATCTGAAGAGGGACACGCTTTAATTAAAATCCATTAACACAAAATAAATAAAGGAGTTGTCAGGGTGTGCTGACTGCTCTCCTCATTCACCCTCAGCATCTGTCATCCCGAATTGTGTTACTTCATAAATCTCAGACAGCAACATGAAGGAAAACAGTAAGGGAGGGCCGCCGTCTTTTTTGGCAGGAAAGTCAGGAAAAATGGATCTAGAAGAAGAGAAGTTAGCGGGGGTGCGGGTGTCGGGCAGTGATTGGACGGTAATAAATGTATCTTTTCAATACAGTGCAGATCATCAGTTCTGGACACCTCATTATTTAACCTTCGAGAGAAAGACTTGTCATTGTGCCGACACCGGAGGATAGTTACCATATTTTATATCATTTGTCCGCTAGAGTGTGGGACGAACAAATCCATCTCAAGACTTGGCAGGGACTGATCTAATTGATCACCGAGATCTTGGAAATATGTCAAGCACAATGACGGCTTTCCTTACTCTGCCGATGACACATTATTGTTCCAACCTGACCAGCGGAAAACAAAGAGGAACATAGCAAAAAAATTAGGTAAAAATGGCGGCAGCTGAGATGTGAGCTGAAAAGCAGCCAACGTGTCTGAAGTAGGAGAGAAATTTGTCACGAAATTCTCAGAATGTTTGACCACTTATCCAGGAGAAGTGTCCATCAATATCTCCAATTTAGGGCTTGAAAAAGATGTGGACATAGCAGAGCTAAAAATATGTTGTCCGATCCTGTAAAAGTAATTTATGACTAATGGGTAAAGATGATGGATGGGGGAGGATTATGTAGAATTCTTAGGTTGATGGTCATCATTTGCAGAGTAGAGGCATTAGGCAGTGTGTCTATCTGAGGGCCATCGGGATGAACTTCAGCGACTAATGGTGGGGAGGTGCCTCATGCATGGGAGGAGTCTTGGCCTTATGCGCCAAGAGACATTGGAGCAGATTTACTTACCTGGTCCCGTCACGATCCCGCAGTGCGTTGTCCGACGAGGATTCGGGTCCGATGCGATTCACTAAGCTCGTGCGTCCGAGTTCCATCCTGTGTCGCTGCTGCGCTGAGGTCCGCCGGAGTTCACCTGCTTCTTCCATGTGAGTGCTTGATCTTGCGACACAAATAGTTTTTTAAATTCCACAGTTTGTCCAAATCCGTTGAGTTGTCCGACGGCCACGCCCCCGATTTCTGTCACGTGCAAGCCGGCACCGATGCACCAAAATCTGATCGCCTGGGGCAATTTGGCACAAAACGGAAAAATTTGTGAAACCCGATGAAAGTGCGGTGTTCGGACCCTTAGTATATGAGCCCCATTGTCCTGATCCATCGTTCATTGTCTTCTGGCCGGTCTATGATGTCAGGAGGAGCATCTATTCTGCTTATAGACATCTTGTCCAAAAAGTTCCCACTATTGGCCCTCGAAGGAGCAGACAAAATCTTTACCCCAAGGAAAGTCTCATCACTATATTATAAGTGAATGATTGTAGACGAGTAGAACTGAGTAGGAATATTATCTTCCAAAATAAGACGTACGGAGGAGATCTGAGGACACGACTTGACATCGCTCCATGATTCGCTCTCCGTGTCGGCTCGTATTTTATGTTGATACATGAACTTCCTCCTTGTATCTTTTATATGACAAGTATTGGGCGTATAGGAAAGCCATGATGCTACACAGATCCCTCAGCGATACAATCTATGTGCACGCTCCTCCTCTTACATATAGAGGAAGAAGAGAACTGGGCAGGACATTTTAACCTGTTCCTGGCATCTCCTGCACAGAAACTGTGGAAATCGGTAAGGAAAATCTATATTGGACCGGTTCTGTTTCCCAGCTGATCAGCACCAGCAGCTTCAGAATCAGTGATAATTCTTATAGTGGAAATGTTATCAGATTCTGAGGCCAAGAGCGATCGCAGCCTTCCTCCTCTGTACATTCCTGTGACGGTCCATAGCGGAGACGATTTGCTTTCTCAGCAGATGAATTTGATTTTTACCAATGAAATATCTGTAAATAGAAGGTTCTGCCAGATTCTCCGGCTGCCAAACGGCGCTGTCACCAGTCTGGTGCCTGTGAAAAACGGAGCAGCGTCCCACGAATCTCTCCCAATGTGAAGAATGAAGCTGAGGGCAGTGCAAATCAATATCCCCTAATCCGCCCCTGCTGTGCCTGTGCCGCAATCTACTCTCCACATCTCGGGATCAGGAAGGGGGGTCAGTCCTCCTGAATTTTGTCAGATTTATACAATTCGGGAATATTAATCCATTCCATATGTTACGAGCAACTGTAGTCATCACACGCTGCTCCATGTCTTACGGCTACACGAAAGGGACTTGTATTAAAGGGGATGTCCGGGGGCGAAGCTTTGAGGATGAATGTTTTGCATTTGTGCAGGAATTTCCATGGAGAGTTTGTTATGTCCTCCACATGGAGCAATAGGGGGTACCCAGAAGCTAATACAAAGCTTATTGTCAGTACAGCTATTCCCCGTGACTTCCCCACACACATGCATGCTCAGCACCGCCAAGGTTACTCAGTGGAGGGAAGAGAACACACAATCGTCACTTCGCCGTTAATTGGACTTGATGCAGTGATGTCTGATCCTTCCCTCCCCCGACAGAATTTATTAAAGGGTTTCTATACACTTAAAGGGAATCCGAAGACAGTTTTCACGTTTCAAAACTTGAGATAGTGTTGGGTATTGTGGACAGTTTTGTAATCATACCCTTGAGTATGTTTCTAGTATCAGCAGGACTGTGAAATCAGATATTCTAAGATTGTAATTTATTCACATGCACTGGGAGTACATCCTCGCACTGCTGTGCTCTTAGCTCTCTGCATTCAGTGTTAGGTATTGTCCTTAGAGGGATTTGTATTCAGACCTTTGTGTGTGTTGTTAGTAGCAGCAGGACTGTAAAATATGGATTTTACACCAGGATGTGGCTTCTCCAAATGAACTGAGGGTATGTCCTGACACTGCTGTCCTCTTAGTTCTCTGCAGATAGTATTAGGTATGAGCCTTAGAGAGCTGGGTGATCAGACATTTGTGTGGGTTGTTAGTAGCATCAGGACTGTCAAAAAAATGGATCTATATTTTAAGATTGTAATTTATGTTTAGTGCACAGAGGGCATATCCTCACACTGCTGTGCTTTGAGGTTTTTTCATAGAGCTTCTCTTTAGCTCCTCCTCTCTGCTCTGAGTAAAAGCTATAACAAGCTTACGAATGAGCTACACCACAACCCCCCTCTGTAGTATTACAGAAGGAAAGGCTGTGGTGTAGCTCAATGCAGAGAGCTTTGAGCACAGCAGTGTGAGGACATGCCCCAGAAACCATATGGCCAGTTCTCTGCTGCTTCACCTCCTCTCAGCATGTTGTGGGTGTGTGTGACCCCTCTGTCCTCATTATTCTCTACAGAGCATAGAAAACATGCGGAGCTGGGACTCGGCCATAGAATAAAATAGAAAAAAAGTCACTTAAAATAGATGAAGGATAAAAATAGTAAAAAAAAATCCCTTGCAATCGTTAATTGAAAGCAGAGATTCCCGATCGCTGAATTGTAGGCGTTTGCTGATCATTGAGGATCACGGAGGTTGTTCATTCAGTCCGTGCCGGGTGCCAACCCCTTTAAATAATCCAAAAAGAGGAAAGACATCCATTCATGGCTTAAGGGTTTGGATACCGTTGCTAATTTGTTAATAAAAGAGGGGGGGGGCAGGTGTTGGGTGAAATCTCTAGAGAATTGGGGAGCATGGGGAGGCCCACAGTAGACGACCTGTCAAGGTTTGACCAATTTTCGTCTAATGTGTATGGGACCTTTTGCTACACAATTCCATGAAACACATTGGAGTAACATTGACCAAACCCAACCGTTTTTAACATGAGCATAACCCAACATTTCCCCAACAGATGATATGGGGGGAGGGGGGTAATTGGATATGTTGAATTTTCTATACCCAATTTTAGATGTTTCCTGGTTGTTCCTTGGAATGTAATGAGATGTTTTAAAGAAGAATCCAAAATACTGGTTTTATGCATGAGCCCTGTGATATTTGTATCAACCCAAATTACTTAATATCACGAGCCCTAATGGGCTGGGGGATTCATACTGGTCAGAATCAGGACCTACCTGAGGACTTTGGAGACATCTAATGGAACATGTCCAACCTCCTGGATATCTATATGCATATCATGAGGACTGAATTGTTACAGACTAGAGATTAAAGTTTACCTTGAAGGGGTCGACAGACACAAAATCTATGTATAGATGTGTATGATCAGTTTGGCCTCCAACATATCACAAGAATGGGAGTCCAGGGGAGATATGATCAGAATCAGGACCTACCTGATGACTTTGTAGACATCTTATGGGACATGTCCAACCTCCTGTATATCCATCGTCATATATTGAGGACCAAATTGATGTAAACCATTAAATCTGTTGTTGACCCCTATATAGAGATGATGGGGGTTATTTATCATTGGTTTGTCTTCGCTTTTTTGGCATAAAAAAGCCTTGAAAAAAGTTGCATTGAGTTTTTTTGGGACTCACAGGACTATTTCCACCTCTTCATTAATCTGGAGTAAACCTAGAACTACTGCTCGTGCGTCACCGTACAAAGCCGAGTCATGACTTGAGACTTTTGTAAAAAGTCCCATAAAAAGTCTCACAGTTACTCCAGTCCACTGCTGGTCTATGTACTGGGACTTTTTATGTATTTTGAGACTTTTTTGGGACTTTTTGAAAAAAACCCCACACCATAAAAACATTTATTAAAGGGCTAAAGCTACTTTAATGAATCTGATGGGCAACTGAGCTACAAAAATAGACATAGAACTGTCCCAAGGGTAAATAACCCCCGATATTTGCACGATCAGTGGTGTTTTGAATGGTGGGACCTCGTAAATATTCCCATTCACTTGGTGTATTGAAAGGTACGGCATGTATACAATCACAACTCCAATCATTGCCTATGGGACTGATTGAGATAGTCAGGGACCGTACAGCCCTCATCAGTGCTATGGCCTTAAAAGAACGTCATATATGCCCACCACACCTTCCCACCACCACTTCTTCCCACCACTTCTTCTTCCCACCACACCTTCCCACCACACCTTCCCACCACTTCTTCTTCCCACCACTTCTTCTTCCCACCACACCTTCCCACCAATTCTTCTTCCCACCACTTCTTCTTCCCACCACACCTTCCCACCACTTCTTCTTCCCACCACACCTTCCCACCACTTCTTCTTCCCACCACCCCACAGTTCTCTTCCCTAACCACACCTGTTCCCACCACCACTTCTTCCCCCACTTCTTCTTCCCCACCACCCCTTCCCCCACTCTTCTTCTTCCCACCACTTCCCTCTTCCCCACCACACCGGCAACACACTCTTCCCACCACCCGACCATTCTTCCCACCACCTTCCTGCCAAAATCTCTTCCACCACCTTCTTCTTCCCACCACCACTCTTCCCACCCTTCTTCTTTTCTCCCCCACACCTTCCCCACGATTCTTCTTCTTCGCCACCACTTCTTCCTTACATTCTTCTGCCCCACCACTTTCCCACCACTTGTACCTTCCCACACCTTCATTCTTCCCACCACTTCTTCTTCCCACCACTTCTTCTTCCCACCACCACTTCTTCCCACCACCACTTATACCACCACACTACCCACCACCCCCTGTCTCTCCTGTCCCCACCACCACTTCTTCCCACCACCACACCTTCCCACCACCACACCTTCCCACCACTTCTTCTTCCCACCACCACACCTTCCCACCACTCCTTCTTACCACCATACCGGGACACCCCCGACCAACTGCTTCTCCCACCACTCTTCTTCAATTTGCATCCTCTTAGTCTTCCCATTTCTCATTATCACTGAAGGTTCCAGGGGTTCACCTCCCATTTATAACCTATCCCGGAAATACTGTAGGTGATATTTGTTGCCTATTGGTCAACCTCTTGAACTCTTTATGGTCTAAAGCCTCTTGAGCAAAATTAAAACCAAAGCTAAACATAAACTCCCGTCAAACCCTGGTCATACAAACAGAAGTCATCCATCTGTAGTGTTCCCCACATTCATTGCCTATCTCAAGCTTCATCTCCTAGACATACCATCGGCTGACAAAGTAGAGTGATGACTTGTTAGCTCCAGCTTTCAATGAGATATAGGCCTCCTTATGCTTCAATTAGTCACGGGAGGCACATGGCTTGTGTCCTCACAAATTAACAAGGAAGTGCTGCCTCGTATCAGCTTGACAGGCCGGGTCCGCTCCGAGGGACTGTGAAGGATAACTTTGTTTAGAGCGGCATTCCATTAGAACCTCACTTACGCTCATGGTGGATACATCATCGAGGTCTCCGGTGGATTCTGTTTGCTTAATGCAAAAGAAATAGTCACTCAATTATTTAAAGGCATTTGCCAATTACAGGGTGAATGTGATGATTCTGCCCAGAAATAACGAGAATGTTCTTGTGTTCTCTAACGTCTGCAGAAGCTGGAGGCCAAGCGTCCATCCCTCTGCCAAGTCCAGGGCTCTCCTCTTTCATTTAGCAAGAAGGAAAACATTTGTCTACCTCGTTTCCAACCTTTAAGTGCACAAATTGCTTTCTCTAATAACTACAATTTTTTGGAAGAACCCAAGCTGCACCAGGACAGGAACCATCAGTAGCAGGGGACAGATGTAGACACGTCAACACGATGTCAGTCTACGACTCGGGACAATGTCAGACATTTTTCTCTTGTTTTAGACTCTCCAAGATATTTCAATAATTGTCACCGATCCTGTGTATAATACCCCCCCTCATCTATAATACCCTAATTCTGTGAATTCCCCCCTCTCTGATAACTCTCCCATATTCTGTGTGATATTACCCCCTCTCTGTAACTCCTCGCATAAGTCTGTGTGATATTACCACCCCCCTCTCTGTTAACTCTCCTCCCATAATTCTGGTGTGATATTACCCCCCCCTCCTCCTCTCTATACCTCATAAATTCTGTGTGAATATTACCCCCTCTCTCTGTAACTCTCCCCTATTATTCTGTGTGATATTACCCCCCTCTGTAACTTACCCATAATTCTGTGTGATATTAACCCCCTCTCTTAACTACCCATAATTTCTATGTGATATTACCTACCCCCCTCTCTGTAACTTACCCATAATTCTGTGTGATATTACCCACCCCTCTCTGTAACTTACCCATAATTCTGTGTGATATTACCCCCTCTCTGTAACTCTCCCATAATTCTGTGTGATAGTTACCCCCCTCTCTGTAACTCTCCCATAATTCTGTGTGTGATATTAACCCCCCTCTCTCGTAACTCTCCCATATTCTGTCTTGAGATTACACCACTACCCCCTCTCTGTACACTCTCCCATATTCTGTGTGATATTACCCCCCCTCTTCTGTAACTTACCCCATAATTCTGTGTATATTATTACCCCCTCTGTAACTCTCCCATAATTCTGTGTGAATCCCATTTCCCCCCTCTCACGATAACTACTCCATAATTCGTGTATGTCCCTCGATCCATCTGGGTGATTACCCCCGCTATCGTAACTTCCCATAATTCTGTTGAATACAGTACCCCCCCCTCCCTCGTAACTCTCACTCCTCTCACCATAATTCTGTGTGCTATTATACCCCCCCTCTCCTGTAATCCCCACTTCTCCTAATTCTGTGTGATATTAACCACCCTCCTCTGTAAACGCTCGCCCTAATGTCTGTGTGACATTACCCCCCCTCCTCCCCTTAATCTCCCCATAATTCTTGAGGTGATATTACCCCCCTCTCTGTAACTCTCCATAATTTCTGTGTGATTAACCCCCCCACAGCCTCTCTGTAATCTCCCTATCTTCTTGTGATATTCCCCCCTCTCTGTACATGCCCATATGCTGTGGTGATATTCCCCCCTCTCTACGTTAACTCTCCCATAATTCTGTGTGAGTACCCTCCCCGTCGCTTCATCTCTTCCGCCCTCATAATGTCTGTGTGATATTATCCCCCTCTCTGTCACTTCCCATAATTCTGTGTGATATTACCCCCCTCTCTGTACTCTCCCATATTCTTGTTATATTAACCCCCTTCTCTGTAACTTGCTCCCATAATTCTGTGTATATACCTACCCCCTCTCTGTAACTCTCCATAAGTTGTGTGATATTACCATTCCACCCCTCTCTGTAACTCTCCCATAATCTGTGTGATTCATCCCCCCCCCCTCTCTGTAACTCTCCCTCATATTCTGTGTGATATACCTGCTGTAACCCCCCCATCTTCTGTTTATATCCCGTCAACTCTCCCATAATTCTGTGTGATATCCCCCCTCTCTGTACTCTCCCCATAATGCTGTGTGATATTACCCCCCCTCTACTGTACATCTCGCCCATATTCAATTTGTGCTTTGATATTAAACCCCCCTCTCTGTCAACTTGCCCTAATTCTTGTTATATTACCTACCCCCCCTCTCTGTAACTCTCCCCATAATCTGTGTGCATTTTACCCACCCCCTCCTGAACTACTATCTGTGTAGACCCCTCCTTTGTCACTCCCATAATCTGTGGTGATATCCCCTCTCGTAACTCTCCCATCAATTCTTTGGATTTCCCCCCTCTCTGAATAACTCTCCTCCATAAGTCTGTGTGTGATATTACCCTCTCTCTGTACTGCCCATAATTCTGTGTGATATTAACCCACCCTCGTGCTAATAACTCCCTATTCCCTTGCAATTTCTTCCCCTCTGGACTGTCGCCCAATTGTTGATAATCCACCCCCCCACCCTCTCTGTAACTCTCCTCTCCCATATCTTTTGTATACTCACGACCCCTCCTCTCTGTAACTCCCTCTCCAATTCTGTGTGCATATACCTTCCGACCCCTCCTGTGTCAACTCCCCATAAGTCTGTGTGATATCCTACCCCCCCTCTTCCCCCCTGTAATCTGACCTCTCCCATAAGTTCTGTGTTGAATTCCCCCTCTCTCCTGTATCACTCCCTCCTCCCTATCATTGTGATCATTCCCCTTCGTGCTCTTGTAACCCTCCGATAGCCCTCTCTGTGATGTCTGAAGCGTGATCCGTCATTACTCACTCTCTGTATGCCTCCCTCTGACTCTCCCATACATTCTGTGGTGATATACCACCCCCTTCTGGGAATCATCCACTCCCCCATAATTCTGTGGTGATATTACCACCTCTAGTAACGTCCCCGTATCTGTTATTCCCTCTGTACCTTCTCCCCTCACTTCCCTAGCACTGGTGTACTATTACCTACCACCCCTCCCCTCTCTGTAACTCTCCACATAATCTGTGGGAGAGTTACCCTTCCCTCTCTATTTGTACCCTCCCCTCTCCCAAATTCTCTGTGGTGATATTCCCCTCCGTCTGTACGCTACTCTCCCATAATTCGTGTTCCTGGATATTAGCCACCCCACTACTCTATCTCCTCTCTCGCTCCTCGTTACTTCCCCCTATCCTCTTGCTATATTGAGCCGGCAACCCACTCCCTCTCTTCTGTTAACTCAGTCCCCTAATTCTGGTGTGGATATACCAGACCTCTCGTGCCCCCCTCATGTTAACTCGATCCCCCATAATTCTGTGTGATATTAACTCACCAACACCCCCTCTCTCGTAACTTCTCCCATAATCTGTGTGATATCCTCCCCTCTTGTAAACTCTCCACATACTTCTGTGTGATATTCCCCCCTCGCCCCCTCCTGTAACTCTCCCATACATTCTGGTGTGATATTAACCCCCCTCTCTGTAGACCCTGCCCATAATTCTGTGTGATTTACCTCCCCTCTCTGTACTTGCCCCATAATTCTTTATATCTACCGGGATACCACCGCCTCCTCCTGACTCTCTCTCGTTCTCTCCCATAATTCCTGTGTGATATTACCCCCACTCTCTTAACGTCCCCCTCCATATCTGTGTGGATATTACCACACCCCCCTCTCTGTAACTCTCCCTAATTCTGTGTGATATTACCACCCCTCTCTGTACTCTCCCATAAATTCTGTGGTGAATTACCCCCCTCCTCTTGTAACTCTCCCATAATTCTGTGTGATATTACCCTCTACCCCCAACGTATTTACGATTCCTCGCCTCGTTGAACTCTCCCATAATCTGTGTGATATTTACCATCCCAATCTCTGTAAACTCTCCCATAATTCTGTGGATATTACCGTTACCCCCTCTCTCTGTAACTTGCCCCATAATTCTTCTGTGTGATATTCCCCCCCCTTCTCTGTTAACTCTCCCATCGGGATTCTCCCCACTCGTGAATCTCCATAAGTGTGATTATTACCCCCCCTCTCTGTAACTCTCCATAATCTGTGTGATTTTACCCCCCTTCTCTTTAACCCCTCTCCATAATTCTGTGTGATACTTTACCACCCCCCTCTCTGTAACTCTCCCCAAAGTTCTGGTGAATGACGCCCCGCTCTTACTTTCCCCCATAATTCCTGTTTGATATTACGCCCTCAGTCTCCTATCTCCCTCTTCTGTAACGTTCCCCATAATTCTGTGTATATTACGTACAACCCCCCTCTGTCTCCAATTCTGGTGAATCCTTAACTTCCCCATAATTCCTGGTGTGATTACCCCCCCTCTCTGTAACTTGCCCATAATTTCTTGTGTGATATTACCCCCCTTAACTCTGCACCATAATTCTGTGTGTCTTTACCCCCCTCTTTACCACTCCCTCTCCCCCTTTAACTCTCCCTAATTCTGTGTGATATTAACCACATTACGCCCCTCTCTGTAACTCTCCCCTATATTCTGTGTGATTTACCACCTCCCGCTCTGTAACTGCCCCAAAGTTCTGTGTGATTTACCCCCCCCCCCTCTCTTGTAACTCGCCTCCCCATATTCTGTGATATTGCCCCCTCTCTGTAACTTACCCATAATTTCTGTGTGATATTACCCCCCCCTCTCTGTAACTCTCCCCATCATTCGTGTTATATCACCCCCCTCTTCTGTAACCTCCCCATAATCTGTGGATCTTACCCCCTCCTCTGTAACTCTTGCTCTTCCATTAATTTCCTGTGTGATATTAACCCCTCTCTCTGTCCTTACCCATAATTCTGTGTGATATTACCCATTAACCCCTCTCGCCTGGAACTTACCCATAATTCCTGCTGTGTGATATTACCCCCTCGTTTCCAACCCCCTTCTCTGTAACTGCTCCATAATTCGTGTGATATTCACCCCCCCTCTTGTAACTAGCTCCATAATTACTGTGTGATATTACCCCCTCTTCTGTAACTCCCATAAGTTTGGTGGGATATTACCCACCCCCTCTCTGCATAACTCTAAGACCATAATCGATCTGTGTGATATTCCCCACTCTCTGTAAACTACTCCCCATAATTCCTGTATGTGATATTCCCCACCCTTTCTGTAACTCTCACCCTCTCCATAATTCTGTGTGTATATTCCCCCCTCACTCTGTACTCTTCCCATAATCTTTGGTGGTATTACCCCCTACTCTGTAAACCTACCCATAATTGTGTGATATGACCACCCTCTCTGTAATCTCTCAATTCCGCATATCTGTGTGATATATACCCCCTATCTGTAACTTCCATAGTAATTAGTCGTGTGATATTACCCCACCTCGCTCTGTAACTCTCCCATAATTCTGTGTGATATAGCCCCCTCTCTGTAACTCTACTCTCCATATTCTGTGTGATATTACCCCCCTCCTCTGTAACTCCTCCCATATTCTTGTCTCTACCCCGCCCCCTCTTACTCCGTAACTCTCCCCATAATTCTGTGTGATATACCCCCTCTAGCCTTAACTTCTAACTCTCATAATTCTGTGATGATATTCCCACTCTCTTAACTTATCTACGCTCCCCATAATTCGTGTGATATACCCCTCCTCTGTAACTCTCCATATTCTGGTGATATTACCCCCTCCTGTAACTCTCCCATAAATCTGTGGAATTACCCCCCTCTTTGAAACTCTCCGAATTCATGTGTGATATTACCCCCCTCTCGGTAACTACCACTTCTCCTAATTTGTTGTGATATTTCCATCCCCTCTCTCTCGTAAAATCTCCTCCCATAATTCGGTGATATTACCCCACTCTGCTTACTCTCCTCTCATAATTCTTTGTGAGATTACCCCCCTCTCTGTAACTCTCCCAAATTCCTGTGTGATATACCCCCCTCTGTAACTCGTAACCTCTCCCATAATTCTGTGTGGATTATTACCCCCCTCTCTTGTACTTACCACCATAATTCTGTGTGATATTACCCCCTCTCTGTAACTTACCCATAATTCTGTGTGATATTCCCCCTCTCTGAACTCTCACCCCATAATCTGTGTGATATACCCCTATCTGTAACTCTCCCATAATTCTGTGTGATATTACCCCCCTCTCTGTAACTCTCCCTATTATTCTGGTATATTACCCCCCTCATCTTAACTCTCCCATAATCTGTGTGATATTACCCCCCTCTCTGTAACTCTCCCATAATTCTTTGTGATATTACCCCCTCTCTGTAACTCTCCCAATTCTGTGTGATATTACCCCCTCTCTGTAACTCTCCCATAATTCTGTGTGATATTCCCCCCTCTCTGTAACTCTCCCATAATTCTGTGTGATATTACCCCCCCTCTCTGTAACTCGCCCATAATTTCTGTGTGATATTACCCCCCTCTGTAACTCTCCCATAATTCTGTGATATTACCCCCTCTCTGTAACTCTCCCATATCTGTGTGATATTACCCCCCTCTCTGTAACTCTCCCATATCTGTGTGATATTACCTACCCCCCCTCTCTGTAACTCTCCCATAATTCTGTGTGATATTACCCCCTCTCTGTAACTCCTCCATAATTCTGTGTGATATTACCCCCTCTCTATAACTCTCCCATAATTCTGTGTGATATTACCCCCCTCTCTGTAACTCTACCCATAATTCTGTGTGATATTACCCCACCTCTCTGTAACACTCCCATAATTCTGTGTGATATTGCCCCCCTCTCTGTAACTCTCCCATAATTCTGTGTGATATTCCCCCCTCTCTGTAACTCTCCATAATTCTGTGTGATATTCTCTCCCCTCTCTTTAACTCTCTCCATAATTCTGTCGTGTATATTAACCCACCTCTCTGTAACTCTCCCATAATTCTGTGTGGAATATTACCCCCCTCTCTGCTAAACTCTCCCATAATTCTGTGGATATTACCACCCGCCCTCTAGAACTTCCCATAATTCTGTGGATATACCCCCTCTCTGTAACTCTCCCCATACATTCTGTTTGATATTCCCCCTCTCGGTAACTACCAAATTGGTGAATCCTCTTACTCCATAATTCTGTGTGATATTTACACCCTCTCTGTAACTGTACCATAATTCTGTGTGATATTAACCCCCTCTCTGTAACTATATGGTCCCTCTCTCTCTCCCATAATCTGCTGTGTGATATTTACACCACCCCTCCTCTGTAACTCTCCCATAATTCTTGTGTGATTACCCCCTCTCTGTAACTTACCCATAATTCTGTGTGATATATACCCCCCCTCTCTGTAACTCTCCCCCATAATTCTGTGTGTGATACCCCCTCTCTGTAACTTACCCATAATTCTGGGTTTGATATTACCATTACCCATTACCTACCCCCCTCCTTAACTGACCACCCATAATTCTGTGTGATATTATTCCCCCTCTCCTCTGTAACTCGCCCATAATTCTGTGAAATAAAATTAAACACACCCCTCGAAAAATCATGTAACTTACACACATCACATGCTCGTTCTGTGTGATTTACCATTACCCCCCTCTCTGTAACCTCCCCATAATTCTGTGGAATATATTCCCCCTCTCTGTAACTCTTTCCATAATTCTGTGTGCTATCCCCCCTCTCTGTAACTCTCCTCTCTCTCCTCTCTCCATAAATTCTGTGTGATATTACCACCCCACCCCCCGCTCTGTACCTCTCCCATATTCTGTGTTATCTTGACCCCCCTCTCTCTGTAACTTATTACCCTAATTCTGTGTGATATTACCCCCCTACTCTGTAACTCTCCCATAATTCTGTGTGATATTTACCACCCCCCGCTCTTAACTCTCCCCATATTCTGTGTGATATTACCCCCTCTCGTAACCTCTCTCGTCTCTCTAATTCTGTGTGATATTCCGCCCCCCTCTCTGTAACTTCTCCCATAATTCTGTGGATATACCCCCTCTCTGTACTTTACCCATAATTCTTCTGTGGATATTCCCCCTCCTGTAACTCTCCCATAATTTCTGTGTGATATTACCCCCCTCTTGTTAACTCTCCCAACTCTCCTCCCAATCTTCTGTGTGATAATTACCAACCCCCCTCTCTGTAACTTACCCATAAGTCGTGTGATACTTACCCCGCCTGCTCTGTAACTCTCACTCTCCCATCATTTGTGTGATATTATCCCCCTCGTCTGTAACTTACACCCATAATTTCTGTGTGATATTACCACCCCTCTCTGTAACTTACCCTAATTCTGTGTGATATTCCCCCTCTCTGTAACTCTCCTCCTCTTCCTCCCATAATTCTGTGTTGATATTAACCCACCCCCCTCTCTGTACTTACCCATAATTCTGGTTCTGTGCTGAATATTAAGGAAGAGCACCCCCCTCAGATCTGTCACTCTCCTCTCTCCTCCCATAATTCTGTGTTATATTCCCCCCTCTCTGGTAACCTTAACTCTTCCATAATTCTGTGTGATATTACCCCCCTCTCTGTAACTCTCCCATAATTCTGTGTGATATTGCCCCCCTCTCTGTAACTCCTACTTATCAGAAGTATCTGAGAGCTGAACTGTTCTAGTTTCTCATAGCAACCAATGAGAGCTCAGCTTTAATTTTACCACAGCTGTATATTAAATGAAAGCTGAGCCCTGATTGGTTTCCATGGGCAACTAGAACTGTTCTGCTCTTCAATACTTCTGAAAAATTTTCCCCGATAAGCGTATGCGCCATTTTTATGTTGCGGATGTGCTTTGTCCAACAAGACAGAAAAATGTGCAGCTAAAAGGGCGATTTTCTGCTTAGTCTGAGTTTGCGGCACATTTATTACTGACATGCAACACAATTCTGTCTGCGCCACATTTCTGCAGCATCAAAAAACATGGTGACATTTCCGGAGCTGCGCAGGAGGCACCAGATTCATGAAGGACCGGGGACAGTTTTGATGAATCTGGCGCCCCCTGGACACTCCACAGGTAACTGCACATATTACAGACTGCACAAGTTACGATAAATGTGGGCCAATATTTTACAAAGGCAATAACATTGTAACACATAAAGGTGACCTGGACGTCTCACAGTAGAAGATGGAACATGGGCGGAGCATTTTTGGAGACTTTTGGATACCCGCAGCTTTTCCAGGTGATTCCTGTTATTCGGTTGATAAGGGATTAGTGTCTACTATGGAAACCCCCTTTAACAGAGCTCAGGATGGTATTCATGACACATTCATGACCACCATGCTCAGTACTACGTTCTCCAAGAAGATAAGCTTCTGCTGAAACATATTCCACCCCAATGAGAACATGTGCTGTCTTGGTCAGAAGGGCGTGAACATGTATGGGGGGGGGGATCAGGAGCCAAACAAATATTCAGTCTAAAGCTGTTCGGCAGGAGGACCACCCAACTAATACCTAGTACATGTCAAGGGGTGGATGGGACTTCTTACAAAGAAGGGATCATATGGAAACATTTTGTTTATAGTAGTCATTGTAAGTAGTAACAACATGACGAAGACTAAGTAAGCTCAACGCGTAGAGGTATCAACGGGAGTCTTCACTTCCTGCCTGAGGTCATTCTGGAGATTAAACACGTAGTCTTCATCCTTGATAATTTGATGCATTTGGAGATTCTGTAAAGTTTCTGGACATGTTGTCACAGGGACATTCCGATTCTCTTATACAACGGAAAACGGCCTAAAGTTACACGTCAACGAAAACCAAAAACTCATAGTTTCCTTCTGGTAACAATAATGGAATTTCTGATTATTTTTGTCCTTGGTAAGTCCAGGACACAGAGGTCTCCTCACAGGACATACCGGTGGTGCTGAGGTCTTCATATGTTTCAAGTATGTTGTCGAAATGGCTTATCTACTGGAATACTGATATCCTTGTCCGGTTACCTTTGAAGCTCTGACCACTGGCAAGTTCCAGACCCTTTGTTCCTGGCCATTTGTATCAGAACAGAACAGCTTATCCATAAAGACCTGATAAAAGCTACAACCATGTAACAAAGTATGGAGATAGGCCTTGTGGGATCTAAGTCATCCTTCCGAACCTTGTAGCACCTTATCTAGTGGGACAAGGTGTTACATGAATTGAGTCTGACAGCTGGCATTGGTAGAAAAGAGGACAATCATCACCACCAGGACGGCCAAGCTACGGCTCTTCAGCTGTATCACAACTACAACTCCCATAGAGAGAGCTATAGTTTTGCTATGAAGTTGGGAGCGAGTTAATGGTGAGAGGGCCTGTCTTTAGGGCTATGTCCTGAACATGAACGCCATTTTTAAAGCAGATCAAGGGCAAGTTTTTTCAAACGGAAGGAGGTCATGTAGTATATCAAAGATGAACCGAATCGTCTCGGAGATCAATCTACAATATCTGTTGTGGTTCATCGGTTATCAACAGAGAAATTCACAACTACAACTGGGAGTGTTCCGCGTGATGCACAGCTGTTTGACGTGTTGTCCTTGGAAAATATGCATGGATAGGATAAGAAATCATTTATATGAATCTTTGAGCTACCTTGTAAGGCAGCTCCCTTACTATCAAGCATGACCGTCAGGAAGCCTAATGACATGATGTGCGATCAAAACCAAACCAGTATATCTATTCCAGAAGGAACACGTTCCCAGCTGTAGACAGCGCTTTTGGTGTCGTTGCATCTCTTCAGCACAGTGTAGGGAATTGGTTTTGCTGGAGTGAGAGGCTTTTGACTAGGGTCGGGAAATAAGAGTTCTCCTTACGGAGACATTGTCAATTAAGACCAACTTGTAGACGTGTGAAAAATTATAGCAATTGATGCTCCACTAGGCTTTATTAGGCTTCCTGAAGGTCATGCTTGATGTCAAGAGAGCTGCCTTACAAGGTAGCTAAAAGAGGCGTGGTTTTCCTTATCCCATATCTTCCCAGAATCCCATAATGGAGGGTCAACGGCTATAATCAAGCCTACAAGGCGGCCCTAATCATCAGTGTCCGTAAGGAGAACTCTTACTTCCCGGTCCTTGGTGCTGAACGCGGAGATGAAGCTGTTGTGTCCAGTCCGTATGAACGTACATGAGAATGGAGGATCTTTTTGTTGATAACTTTTTAGGTGTATATGTGTTACAGTGGTCCATCTGTAGTATATATTTGTATACTCTTACCCAAATGTAGGACATTATACAGCAGTTTTGCTTACTTACAGGCTTTTTAGCTCACATTAACAGTACAGTATGGGAAAATAGAGCAGATAATCATCAATGTGTCACAAGTCATTAGTAGGATCCCGTGTGGTTAGTATGTGGTGCGCTAGGGCTGGTAATTCAGACACGCTCGATTTTGTTATTTCTTATACATGCATCTGCTATTTACTATGTATGTGACCGCAATGTACGCCCCGTCCAAAAGGCTCCGACCCGATGAACCGTGAGGTTGTCAGAAATAATTAATTTAATATGGGCCTTCAGATTTACCGATTTCCCACTTTCCTGACAAGTATGTCTTTATCTTATGGGCTTTGCCAAACCAACTTTCTAAAAAAATACAAATTCTGAATATTTCCCTTTTCCGAGCGAAATACTTCACTGCGTGGTTATGGATATTTACATAGCGGTCTTATTATTAAACCATATGTTATGCACATAACTTATCGACTCAGATCCAGGATAATGATAATAAGTGGTATGATATGTCAACCAGTGCAGGGGCCAAACTTCACAGAGGGGAATGAGTAGACCCAATGGGGCACTTTTACTTACCTGGTCCCTGCGTGATCCCAGAGGTGCGTTGTCTGCCGGAATCCACATCTGCCACGATTCATGAAGATCGTGCGCCTGATATCCTGCATGTGTCACTGCCCCGCTCAGGTCCCCGGAGTTCACCTTCTTCTTCCTGGTGCATGTAAGTGCATTGTCCGTGTATAATGCGCTGTGCGGGGAGTCACTAAGATCCTGCGCCCGATATCCTGCATGTGTCGCTTCCCCGCTCAGGTCCCCGGAGTTCACCTTCTTTTTCCTGGGGCATGTAAGTGCATTGTTTTGCGACACAATTTGAAAGTTAAATCCTGTGCTCATTCGGAATCATTGGGATTGTCCTAATTTGTGTCACATAAAGCCAGCGTGCGACACAATCCCCTGTTAAATATCTGTCACAGACGCGCAAAACCCAAAAAAGTCCGACAAAAGTGCGTCCGCGGACGCTTGGTAAATAAGCCCCAGTAAGTTTGCAGTCTGTTACCATGAAGATATGTAGCAGCTGTGTTACTAGGTTATGCTATACATTCCTAGGTTATCCTAAGTTCCATGTTAGAATGAAATAGGGGGATGTAGAATGCTTGGAGATCAATGGAAAAGTCTGGATCTGACGGACAAAGTCTTGAAGTCACCCATTAATTTGAATGGGTATCATCTACCACCGGGTGCACCATCAGCAGGATCCTGAGTGACTTGCCACACCGCCCTTCGAATGAATAATCGTGAAACAGGCGGCGCAGGATGAACGTTAGTTATAATCCCACTTTGAATGAATTGAGCAAGTTGTTCTGATTCTGCAGTTGTGACCCGGACCCTAAGTAATAATGAATGTTATAGTCCCACAGCATCCCTTTCAGAAGCTTCTGCTTTGACATGACTTTACCGCTTAAGAGCTCCAGGAACTTAGTCTCCGTGTCTGCTGTCTGTCATCTGTTTAGTCACACGTAAGATCAGACTACACACAGTGCACTTGTAGTCTGTTACCATGGAGACACATAGCTCTGCTCAGCGCCTCAAAACTGTACATATTTCTAAAAAGGATTGTGAAAAATTCGAAAGATCCCAGAAACATCAGTGTGTAACCACCTGCCCACGGTTACCCTGGGAGTGGTGGGATCCGCCCCATCCCCCGTAGGATGAGGGAGCTGCCATCTTTCAGCATTATGAAGCTGTCACCCGCTGACAGCTGATTGTCGCCTTCTCATGCAGGTTACTCAGCAATAGGTAGTTTCAGAATCCTCTCCCACACGAAGCAGAGAAAAACCTCCCACTCCCAGCACAAAGCGGAGAAAATCCTCACATTCTGCAAAAATTCCTACAAACTGGATCCGACAGGAAATCGGAATAAACCTTTCTCGTGTTATGTGACTTAGGAACCAAAATTATTTGTATTTACCAAACGCCAGGCAGAGAGAGAAATTTTAAGAAACTTTTATGCAAAAGTTTACATCACTAAAATGACTGTTCCTTTTCGGTGCGTCCACACGTTCAGTTTTTCAGATGCAGCTTTTGAAGCCAGGAGCAGGTGTGGATCATAAAGGGTTGAGACAAATAATTGAGAGGTGCTGCTCCTCCTCCTACTTTTACTCCATTCCTGGTTTGGGCATTAAAAACTGCATCTGAAAAACAATGTGTGACTGCACCCCGAGGCCGCGGTCAAACGTTCCACTAGCGTTGCGTTCATGACGCAAGGAAGCGAAAACCACCCCCCTGTGTGCTAGCCGCAGCCTTAAACAATTTGGGGCGGCCTATAGGATGTTCTCATGTCTCTGGAAGCTTCTGATCGGTTTATTGGCAACATCTGAGTTAATTAGAGACACAGCTGTGGTTGTATTTAAAGGCGCACCTGAAACACACTGCTTCTTTGTATAACATGATGGGAAAGTCTAAAGAAATCAGTCTAAAGATATCAGAAAGAGAATTGTGGTCTTGCACAAGTCTGGTTCATCCCTGGGTGCAATTTCCAAAAACCAGAAAGTGCCTTGTTTTATTGTAAAAAATAATTAAACACAAATAGGATGGGATGTCCAGCCATTATACAGCTCAGGAAAACTGGTTCTGTGTCCCAGAGATGGATGTGCAACCCAAGACCAAAAGGCAAAGACCTTGTGAAGACGCTGAAGCTGGTAAGAGGGTGTCATTATCAGCAGTGACACATGAAAGGTCAATCTGCCAGGAAGAAGCCAGGAACAGGAAAAAGATTCATGGTTGCAAATGACTATTGTTACGTTTGGAGGAAAAAGGAAAAAGCCGGAGATCATCATCAGAACTGTGAGCATCACGATATGGAGGGACTGGGGCTCATCATGAGGAAAGGGCATTGGCAAATACTGAGAACCATCTCCAGACATCGCCAGGAAGGTAAAGCTTGGGGGCAAATGGGGCTTCCAAATGGACAATGACCCAAAGTTACTGCCAGACTGAAGGAGAACTTATGGGCAAAGCTGGAGAGAAGGAGACGGCTCTTACCGAATGAGGAACGTTGTGGCGTCCAAAGCCCTTACCCTGCTCCTACCATGACCTCCAGTGAGGTCACACAGTCTATGGAGGACAGAGCGGTCACTGTAAGGTCTGTAATGGAGGCCACATTGGTTGTCACCCAGCGCTCCCAGAAGCCGAGAACTACAGGACTAATGGATGTTATTTGTAAGACGTTGCTGTGGCCAGGGAGAAGATTACAGATTTGTTCTCCTGATTTTTGGGCAGTTGCTTCTTTGCAGCATTGATTTTGGTGTTAGGGAAACATGAACACAAGTTGTATATCCGCCGGGGATGAAGCGCAACATTGATCCGAGAACATAAAAGAAGATGAGGGAAGAAAGAAGAAAAAAGCAAGAACGTGCGGCTGTGTATCACCGGAGGACAAGTGTCCAGGTACCAGAACAAGAACCTATTACCTAAAAGTCATCACAAGTCATACCCACCCCTCCCCCACCCAGACCCTGAGTTATAGATGATGTAACTACTATAATACTGCCCCCTATGTACAAGAATATAACTACTATATGGTGAGTTTGCCAAAATCACATCTTTAAAGATAGGAATAAAAATCTCACACTGTTTCGTGTATGCAGCTCCTGTGCATAACTATCTGTCTTCATTCTCAGACTACAAATCAGTCCTAACCTGATCCGTAAAACATTCCTACTATTTGTCAATAAACATTTGCTAGTTTAGCAAATATTAAATAGAAACTATTATAGAGGTAGGGCCAGACTACACAAGAAGCATTTGTAGTCTGTTGCTATGGAGATGGAGAGCCATAGACATAAAACATAGGATGGTTTGAAACAGTTGTATTATTTGTTGTGAATCCTCCTAAAATGATACAAGTGCAGATTGGATATTAAATGGACCGAGCCAATTGTTATGCTAATGCTCAGCTGTAGACTTGAATGAGATCAGGAAAATCCGACTTTCTCTATCCAAGAAGAGTGTTTGTGCAGGAGCCATTATAGCCAATAAGACTTAGCTGCAGGACCACAGACAACCATATCTAAGGGTGCCACTACTTTTGTATACCTTACCATACTCAATTAGTAGAAAACTACCGGACTTGACTGAATGGGGGTCATTTACTAAGGGCCCGATTCGCGTTTTCCCGATGTGTTACCTGAATATTTCCAATTTGCGCCGATTTCCCCTGAATTGCCCCGGGTTTTTGGCGCACACGACCGGATTGTGGCGCATCGGCGCTGGCATGCACACAACGTAAATAGGGGGTGTGGCCGAATGAAAACCCGACGGATTCGGAAAAACCGCCGCATTTGAAAAAAAAAAATGTCGCGGGATACGCACTTACCTTCACCAGGTATAGGCCGGTGAACTTGAGTGCGTTCCGATGCTCTTCAGCGCAGCAGCGCCACCTGTGGACGTCGGAGGAACTGCTATAATAAATCCCGGCCGGACCCGAATCCACCGCAGAGAACACGCCACTGGATCGCGAACGGACCGGGTAAGTAAATCTGCCCCAATATGTCTTTTAGAAGCTCCTGATTTCCATCAAGAGGACAACTATGAGATGCACCCATGTACAGTTCTGCAGATGCTACAGTAGCTCTCAGACTCCCTCAACAATGTGGCGAGTCTTAGAGGGTTGTAAAGTGAATTCAGTATGGGAGGTCCCTCAGAAACCTGGCGTGCAACCTATGGAGACCGATCAAGATTCAGAAGATGTTTACTTGCCATTTTTAGGAGGTCTAAGCCTTGGGAAAATATCACCTCCGACTGGAACCTATCAGGGCAAATATGGCTTTTGGCTGGGGTCTATATTTGTGCTGTAAACCCAGACAAGGTAACGTTAAATATCTAGAGTGGACATGAGTGTGGGCTGGAGAGCTGGACCTTGGCTTGGTCTACTGGCAGAAGATCTAGAAGGTAAGGACTATGTTTGGGGGCCACAGACCACACAGTGATTTCTCCTTTCTGCCACCACGATGGATGAATATTAGGTAGAGTGTAAGGAGCCGGCTGGCATGATGGTCGGAGCTGTCACTAGTAGATGTGTCCAGCTGGGCTTCTTCAGCCTGGAGACTCACAATAGCTCGAGTGTACTGCCGTGTCAGCACTACAGATCAGCTCCCTCACCATGGAGGCCATGAAAGTGAGACTTTATGAAGAGCCGATCCATGAACATGAATTTGCTTATTTAAATAGAAGGGTGAACGTAGCGAGGCCGAGCTCCGAGCCGTAACAAGCGGACACCTGGTCTGCATTAACTCTCACTAATCCAAAATCTGGGGGAGGCAGAATTATATAGGAGCCTAGGAGCAGCCTCTTAACTATTCCGAAGGCAACACTTTTTGCTACAAAAAAAAAGTATAATATTTAAGTACAGACGGTCCCCTACTTAAGAACATTCGACTTACATACGACCCCTAGTTACAAACAGACCTCTGGATATTGGTAATTTCCTGTACTTTAGTCCTAGGCTACAATAATCAGCTGTAACAGATATCACAGGCGTCTGTAATGAAGCTTTAGTGTTACTCCTGGTTCTTATGACAACCCAACATTTTTAAAATCCAATTGTCACAGAGACCAAAAAAGTTCTGTCTGGGGATTACAATGATAAAATATACAGTTCCGACTTACATACAAACTCAACTTAAGAACAAACCTACAGATGCTATCTTGTATGTAACCGGGGGACTGCCTGTACACAAAAAATATTAACGTATGAAGGCTCATTTTTCAGTCACTTAAAAGAAAAGAAGACAACAAAAAAAAACTGAAAAGATCAACAGAAACAATTTTTCAATTTATGCAACAATTAATTCATAACAATACAAATTGCAAAAATAAAAAAATATATAAAATTTTGTAAAATGTAATAAAAATGAAACCGATCTCCTGTTCATGAACCGAATCTGGGCCAAAATTGTGGCCTAGGTTGTAAGTGGGATCTACCATTATTTTCTCATAAATCCTTGGTAAAACATGGCCGTGCACCACAGAAGAGTAAACACTGGTTACCGTTCACTTTCTGGCATCATGTTCTGTGTTCATTTACATTGGATTTACAGCAGTTTGGTCAAAAACCGCAGAAATATTATGTTGAGGGTTTAAATTTTTAAATAGTGTTTGGATTTTCCCGAGACTACAGAATGGATGATTGATCCCTAGGATGAACCCTCACTGCCTTACGCTGGGCCTTCTTCAGGTTCCTCCACAGATCAGTTGGACAATACAATGACCGCCATAATCTCGGCACCAGTTTGGCATTTTTGGGAGTGTCTGGTCTTACGGCTCAGGACTGAGCTCCTTCCCGGGGCAGCTGGATCACCCACAACCTGATCCTAATGACCAGTTCTAAGGAAAGATCATCCATTTTCTTGTGTCAAGTCTTCCATGGTGACCAGAAGCTCTTCTCACGCATCATGCCCTAAAAACTAATCTTTTGAAGGAGAAGGTCAACATGTTGTATATACAAAAAAAAAAAAAATTGTAAAAATAGTAAACACCGAAATAAGATTGAACCCTTTTTCAATATTATTTTTGTGTTTACTATTTTTACAATTTTTTTTTTTGTATATACAACATGTTGACCTTCTCCTTCAAAAGATTTTTGGTGTAGTAAAATAATTCTGCTTTTTATTTATTTTTTTTGTCTAAACAAACCTCCATTCCTGGGTTTTCAAGTGAGAATTTTGACTCTTCCAAATGTTTATGTTATACACAATGATTTGGTTTTCCAGATTTAATGATGGGGGTTCTCAACTTTCAAAAATAACTCTTTAAGAAAGGTTTCCTACATGAAAAGCTTCCGGCAAAACTTCCATCTACCCGAATATACAGCAATCACCTGTGATCTGGGGGAAATCTTGTGCTAACTTTCCCAACAGTGCCCCTAAAGGTAAAATCTAGCATTACATGTGCTCATTTAAATCAATGGGCCGTGTAATCCAAGCAGGTCAAGTCCTCCAGTTGGAGAGATATTGTTATTATCGCACTTTGGCCAACAAATGAGTAGCATAACTAGTCCAATGATATGTGGCCACAAGTAAAAGAAATTCCTTTAACCTTAAAGGGAACTTACCACCACGAATCTACCTATAAAGGTAGATCAGGTGGTAGGTGGATCAATAGGACGTGAGGATAGCCCTATTGATCCACCTCCTATTGATTCACCTACTACCCGATCTACCTTTATGGGTAGATTTGTGGTGATAGGTTCCCTTTAAGTAAAAATGGGTCCAATTACTTATCGGACTCATTCCTGATTATAGTTTCTGGCACCTGTGGTCCATTGCATGCCCAATAAGCGTAGAATGCAATTTGGGACCACCCAAAGGTCTTAAGGTTTGATGGTTTAGTGTCACAAATAACCCTTTATCGAGTGCCTTTGCACCCGCTAGTAAAATAAAAAATCTTTATACTTACCTTGTTCCGATCCTCCCTGTGCCTGCGCAGTCCCAGAGTAAAGCTGGTGAACTACACCCCGTCATCACTGTGCATGCCCCAGGGTGCACTGCTCCATCTTCAGTAAAGTTCTTTGCGCATGCGAGGAGCACTAGAGATGGGTCCCATGTGCCCAATTGGACCTATCTCTAGGTAAGTATAAAGGCTTTTTTTTATAAAGTCCACAGCAGAAAAATATGTCCCAAATTGCCCGGACAGGTCCTCTTTAACTGTGAAGGCATCTGGAATACTAGGAACCAGGTAAGTATTGACTTTTGACTATTTTAAAGATAATTTTGCATTTGACAACCAGACACCAGTTCATATGGACCAGTTGCCCAATGAGTGTCACAAAAGTTCCCTTTTAGTGGGAAGTACCCTAAAAAAATTGCTGTTGTGGTTTGTACCAGGGTGGAGAAGTCCTGGAATCTTAAAGGAAATCTACCACCAGGATAATGAATTGTAAACCAAGCACACTGACATACTGGTGAGTGCCCCTCTGGTAGGTTCTGCTTTTCTTTTAGCTTCTTAGGACCTTATGTTTACAAGAAAAAGGTTTCACAAATTATGCAAATGAGCCTTCGGGGGTTCCAGACTCTATAGATGTCAATGGAACTTGGAGCCCCAAATTTTTAAAACCTCTCTTTTTAAAAAAACAAAGCCATACGAAGCTACAAGAAGAGCAGATCCTTCCAGTGGGGGGCACACACCGGTATCTCAGTGTGCTTGGTTTACAATCCTTCATCCTGGTGGTAGATTTCCTTTAAATGCCTACAAACTAAGAAACATTGACTATTGTACTTGACTCCTACTCAGGTTCCCATCGCACCGTAACCCTACAATGAGTAACAAACCAGCTAATCCATCAATAACCCGGCACACGTAGGGGGAACATTACTTAATGCACACTACGAGAAGCCTCACTCTCACCATTATGTAATATTTTGGCACATTGAACGCCCCTTACAAAGCACTTTGGGTTTTCTTTTCTTCCTTTAACTTAATACAAAATGAATTACTTTCAAGATAAGGAAAATAGACAGCAACTCCAACACTTGGTTACGTATGCACTTAACTTTCCAGCCAGACTGACTTATTTATTTTCTTGAATCCCTTCCAGTTCTACGGATGCGTATCAAAGAGGTGAAGATTGAGAACGGAGATCTGAAACTCATCGCGGCCCAGAAGAAGAAGAAGGTCCTAAAAGCTGGGAAACTCAAGAGGAAGGAGTTCCGTAAACTCGTCCTGTACATCAAAAACGCGGTGGAATGCCAATGTCCTCAGCTGGACAACTTGAGCGGGAGCTTCCTTATCATGGGCCGGAAGGTAGAGAATAAGCTGTTACTCACCGCCATCTACAAGTGGGACAAGAAAAGCAAAGACATGAAGTACGCAGTGAACTTCATGTTCACCTATCCGTGTTCCGAGTCTCTCTCTCACGGCACACACATAGGATCCTTCCGCTAAGGTCCGAGAACTTTCCATGATGCCTTTACCTAGCCTTACCAAATGGACTTTATATTTTTAGCAATAGCAGTAACATAGCATACTCAGCTTCAAATAAGAAAATACAAGTTTTTAGGGTAATCATACTGATGATACGGCTGAGAGGGTGAAGAATGTGATCAGTGCAAGACAGGTCAACGGGAGAAGGACGGACACCGAATGCAGAACTTTCCACTGGAAACTCAATATACAAGTACAGCAGAATACCTGGAACAATAAGTGTAACATTGTCACGGGGCTTAAAAGCAGCAGTTTATCGTTTCCCTTAGGCAAAACGCATTAAGACTTAAGCCCGCAGTGGCGAAAGCGAAATATACTATTTACAGGAAGGCGGCGGAGTCGTGACTGGGCGAATGTTCTCCGATAAATTATAGTCTGACGTCAGATTCTCATGCCAGGAAACTGTGTTACATGAATATATATCCACAGATAAGAAATATGATCACGGCCATTATTATATTTTACAGTCTTTCAGAATTTCCATTAAAAGATTTAACTTTCTTCCTTCTGACAGATCAACCAAGATAGGAGTTTGTGTGGGGCCCAGTGGTTAAGGGGATTCCACTTAGAGTTTAAAGTACCCAGCGTAGGATTATAGGAAGGTCAAATAAGGTAAGTACACAAAGACCAAGAAAGTAGAAAGTGGAGACCAGGACTAGACGTTGGCCAAATGTTTTCACATAGACCGAAGAAAGGCTCAGCCAAGCAATCACAAGTTTCCCATAGGGATAGCCATTGAGAAACTCTACTGGTGGCATCTCAAAGCATGGACTGTGACGGAATTCCTCATGCCCAGACCTTCTCCCACCGTCCCCCTACATCATACGTCAGATGGAAGTTGGGAGATCCATCTGCACATAAATCTGTCAGCTTGTCCCAACAAAATCGGAAGGTTTAGTTGACTTTTGTGTCATATTTATAAAACAGATCTTGAAGATCCCCCCTAATTACCTTCACCAACTCCAACTCTTTGAGTGATTCCAAAGCCGTTAGAATTAATCGTCCAGTCCCTACTGTTCCCACAAAATAAGTAATGTTATTAAGCTTGGTGGGTGGGGTCAGGTTGTCTTCATCCATTCAGGAACACCCACTTGACAGTAGAGGGCCTATTTAGCAGAGTTGGTCCCAAAATTTAGGGCACTGATTGCTCATAAACGGTGGGTGAAGGACAAAAAATTCTACTTGCACCTGAATCAGTTGAGCAACACCGATTGAAGGCTGCAATTTTTTTTATATGTAGTATATAGCTTTGGAAATGGTAAAAGGTACAAGGAAAGAGTTCCACCAATTTTTGGGGGGCCTAAATACCACCCTCCATGAACCTTCATTCCACCAATGCCAGTAGAGGTCACACTATATGGAAGGTGGCCACAGTGGAAGGGGGGGGGGGGGGCTTCTGTGTTTCTATCTGACCTTGGATCCTTTTTAGCTGCTATCTTTGAAGAAGCCTAACCTCCAATATTAGGATCTACCACCCATCAATGACCTAGTCCTATAGGACCGGTGATCCTTCATGATTCGTTTGCTCTTGGAACCATCCTGGAAAAGTTGTTTATAATGTCCATTGCCCATGATGTCCTCTGACATGTCACTGTCACCACTTTCATTCATTCAGGCCGCGGTACCCAATGTCCAAGTACAACACTCATGGATCACACATTTAAGGTAGAAAATGTTCATTTTAGGTAAAAAAAAAAAAGTTCACCTTCAATTAACAAAAAGCTAAATCCAGACCTTTCTAAACAAATATATTTAGCTGTTCCCTAAATTTTTTTAAATCTGTAAAAAGTTTAGTTCAATCTTATATCTCCTGTGCTGAATCACTGAGATTCCCTCTTCTGGTATTATTTAAAGGAATTTACCACCTAAATAAATATCCTTATACAATGTATTACTTTATCAGGTATAGAAGCCTGCGCTTTCTGCATAAAAATCACTTTTATATTTATGGAAACGTGACTGAAGTGCTCTTGACTGAGTTACCACAGCCCCTCAGAGCTCCGGCATCACTTCTCCCGCAGGATTTTAGCCACGCCTCCTGCCTCTTCCACCTCTCTTCCTGTTCAGCAATGCAATGGAGGGGCGTAGCGCGCATATGCAAGTATCCCCATGAGCAGGGTGACATCACCAACCCTAGGGCATAGTTGTGTATGCTCAATCCCGCATTTAGGTGGTAGATTTCTTACAAGTGCATGTCACCAGCCAGGAAGTTAAAAAAGGCACTCCAGCAAAAAAAAAATTCCCTTCCCTGCATCTCTGTTGTTCAACCTACTCTCTGCCCTCATGAGACACCATCTTTATTACTATATTGCTCTTTACGTGGTTTGTTTTTATCATTTTCATGATGCCTCAGCACAGCATCACATGGGCAGCTAGATATAGTCTAATCTTTGCCTGCTAGGTTAAAATTGCTGTAGTCCATTTCTATAGCCACCTTAAGAACATAAGTACATAGTCAGGGAGGCTATAACTGTGTATAATCAGTAGTAGATGTGAAAGGAGCTTGTGCTGCCTCTTTGGAGAGACTTTGGGGTTAAGGACATGCACTTGCATCAGCGAGGGAACCTCTTGCATAAGATGATGACACAACCCAATGGAAAGACATGGGGGGGGGTGTGTCACCATGAGATCACATAACCCAACTGAAGAGAAACAACCGAATAAGCTAATACTGGCTGAATTATATACATTGGGGTATACAAAGGGGCGGAGTGAGGTCAACCTTAGCTGTTCACCATAGCATGTGCCAGTGGTTGCCCCTACTGTAGTTACTTTCTCTACTCCATCCAAAATGTCTTGCAGTGAAAAACACTTAGAAAGGAAGTAAATTTCTCCTCTACTCAATTGATTGTCCTATGATCCTTAACCTCCTGTCTCCTCCCCTCGTGGTTCGGCATTGGTATAGAATGGAATACAAAGAGTTTGTATCTCCACAATCTGATTGGTTTGTGATGAATGTAATTATTTAAAGGGGGTAATAAATGTATCCATTATCTGAATTGGTTTTCAAAACTTTTTGTTGATTGCATTCCCAGTCCTCGGAAATTTGTTACATTTGTGTCAACCAGTAAGAAATACCAATGTGATGATGAGCAAACACTTTATCCAGATACAAAATTTGCGATATTGTCCAGCAAATCCCATCTGACATGCATCCACGACCCCTCTATCCAAGTATTAAAGACCTGGTAATAGTTTCCTCCTCTATAACACTTGGGCCAATTCTTACCACATCCTGCAATTCCTCGGGGGTGGAGCCTCATACACCATTTCTTATAAGCTATTGCTCCAAGGCCCTTTTGCTAATGAGAATATTTGACATGCATCCACGTCTCCTCTATCCACTTTCCTCCTCTATAACACTTGGGCCAATTCTTACCACATCCTGCAGTTCCTCGGGGGTGGAGTCTCATGCACTTTTTCTTATAAGCTATTGCTCCAAGGCCCTTCACTAATGATAATATCTGACATGCATCCACGTCTCCTCTATCCAAGTATTAAAGACCTGGTATTAGTTTCCTCCTCTATAACACTTGGGCCAATTCTTACCACATCCTGTAATTCCTCGGGGGTGGAGCCTCATACACCGTTTCTTATAAGCTATTGTTCCAAGGCCCTTCGCTAATGATAATATCTGACATGCATCCACGTCTCCTCTATCCAAGTATAAAGACCTGGTTTATGTTTCCCTCCTCTAGACAGCGTGGGCCAATTCCTACCACATCCTGCATTTCCTCGTGGGTGGAGCCTCATACACCATTTCTTATAAGCCATTGCTCCAAGGCCCTTCGCTAATGATAATATGTCTAGCTAATCAAATTAGTTGATTATTTTGGGAAGCATTTATGGCGCCTTTGCTGTTCTTATGTGTAAATGTATATATATTCAGAATTGTATCTAATATATGATATGGGGCATATACGACTCCATACAGAACCTATGTCCCATGCATGTTCACCACCACATTGGTACTACTTCTGCCTGCATTGTACTTCACAACCGACTCTGTCCCTTACAGAATACGTTTAATCATGTAATATTGTGTGCCTTTATCAAGTTTTGAAGTAAATTATTTCATACCGTGGCTTGTCCTTACTTTTCATACACTTGTACTCCTAAAGATGGGACTGGTTCTTTAAACCACCTCTATCTCTAGTGTAACATAATATATTGGTGGGGTGCTGGGTGTATGCCCCCCCCTCGGATCACCTATTGATGACCTATCCAATGCACAGGTCATTAAAAAAATTAGAACGAGAAAATCCTTTTAACTCAACTGCCCTTTAAATAATCCCACCCATAGTAAACCCACCCTTTATAGTGGGTACAGAAAGTATTCGGACCCCTTTAAATTTTCACTCTTTGTTGCATTGCAGCCAAATGGTAAAATCAAAAAAAGTTCCTTTTTTGCTAATAAATGTACACTCCCCCCCCCATCTTGATATTTTTGCTAATTCATTAATTAAACAAGAACAACTGAAATATCACATGGTCAATGAAACAGAGAGTAAAAAAATTTAAAGGGAAAGTACTCAGACCCCTTTAAAGGGAACCCGTTACCAGAGGCCTAATTTTCACTAAAGACAGGTTACAGAAGCCCATTACACCTGCAATGCAAAAATGTATTTCTCCCTTTTCTCTGCATTTGCATTACAATATACTTTATATACATATATAATTCTGAACATTGTGTGTTATAACTTACCTTGACAGAATCCTCTGTGTAGTCCCAGGGTTTGGGCTTTGGTTTCGATGCATTCAAAAATGCATGTGACTTGTCTGTGCTGCAGACTCCTCAGCTCTCAGCCCCCACCTCTGTGCTCTTGTACAGCTCTTGCCTCTGGCTCACAGCCTGGTGATCTGACATCAGTGAAGGGGGGGGGGGGGGAGTAGCTGTACAGGAGCACAAAGGTGGGGGCTGAGAGGTGAGGAGTCTGCAGCATAGACAAGTCACATGTTGTTTTTTGAAATGCATTCAAACCAATGCCCAACCCCTGGGACTACACAGAGGATACTGTCAGGGTGCAAGGTAAGTTATAACACACAATTATATTGTAATGGAAATGCTTAGAAAAGGCAGAAAGGCAGATGTGCACTGCAGGTGTGAGGGGCTTCTGTAACCTGTCTGTAGTAAAAATGAGGTCCCTGGTGACAGGTTCCCTTTAAAGGGGTCTGAATACTTTCTGTAGCCACTGTATTACTACAGGAGGGGGCGCCGTTCTATAGCTTGCCTCAGGCAGCTGAGAGTTTGCATTCACCCTCGCGGAGGGGACCTACCTAAGTAGACACCAATGTTCTAAATCTTACAAGGTTAATAGGGACTCGATTACACATTTGGGGCCCCGGAGATTCACACCTCATATGATTTTACACTTTTATTCTGTCTTTAGAGCTTGTATTGAAATACAGACATCACATGAGCGTCTCCAGGTCTGAATTACAGGAATGTCAGACATTATCAAGTGTCCGATACAATCCGCAGGACATACTGCACTATGGTATGTGCGCCAGACATCTGGTAAGTGATAGAAGGCACAGGCTTGAGTTACATTGTAGATAACACATTATCACCTATAACCGGAAGCCCCACAGCAGATGCTGGACATGGAAGCTGTACAATGCTCCCCTAATAGCAAAATTACAACCCTTAAAGGGGCTTCTTACCTTAAATATTAATCACATGAGTGCAACCGGTTTCTTTTAGTCTCACCTCTACTAACGCTGACACTTGGGTCCACAATCCCTGTTCTGTAAATCAAGACAGTTTAGAGAGACAAAAAGGGGTTCACATGTTACACTGGTATCACAGCTCCTCGGGGGAGGGTCAGGCAACCTGCTCTGGCCAATCAGAGGCCTTCTCCAAGCACAGGAAGTAGCTTGTGAAAAAAATCCATACAACACAAAAGCCTCCCAAAAGGAACCCAATTACGTTCAGAAGGGTCCGCACCTTAAAAAAACTCAAAACTTCTCAAAAACATTCCCAAAAAAACAGAGACCAGAACTCGGAGCCTATGAGACTTGTATGGATAAATGCAAAACATGCGACATCTTACTCCCTGAATCTAAGACATTTACTTCTAACGCAACAAACGAAACATTCTCCATAATCTCCTTTATCTATTCCGGTTCTGATGTTGTCATCTCCTAGAGCCCCCGGTCCCTACCATCTATGGGTCACGCTACACAGACATTAAGGGGGTCATTTATCTTTTCCTTCCGTTATTTTGCGCCTATTTTGCACTTTTTTGGAATGTTACGTCTCAATTTTTTTATTTGTCATTACATTACACCTCTTTATAGATGTTTGCGCCCGATTTATTATACTATTGCTCCTATGTAGGCGCAAATAATTGCGCAATAACCCTCTAGCCCTGACCGTGCTTAGGAAAGTCAATGGAGTGATTTGCGCAACAATTTTTTTTTTAAGGCGCAAAAAAATCCTGCATTTCACAAAGAGCCAAAACGACAAAGACAAATCAGGTGCAAAAAATAGACTCACAACAGGCGCAAAATGAGCGCAGAGAAGGGCGAAATAAGATAAATGACCCCCTAAGGCGGTCCCACCAATAAGGACATGTGCAATTCAACACTTATTCCCATTGAACAAATTACTAAAACACACCCAGACCGTTTGGGGGAACTACTGGATCTTGAAACTCAGCAACAGCCTCAACGAGACTCTGCAAAGAGTCTGAAAAGAACCACAACCACCGATGGAGTCACCTATGGCGACCAGGCGGCACCCGAAACATCAACCAAAGCCACACGAGGGGACACTCAGGGCGACCAGACGACATCCGATTTATTAGAAACTCTATAACTTGCTGGTCCTTTCTCCAGATACATCATCATGTTCTACCCTGGAGACACAACCGTCCCCAGCGGACTCTCTGATGTGTCCACCACCAGTATCTGTGCACCAGGTGATTATACTGTAGTATATAATAGGGATGTATAGCTCCCTATAGAATACTGCTTACATGTTCATCAAGTTACAATATTTGATTCTTTCATGTCACAGTTTACTTTATCTTTTCCTATATATACAGGCGGTCCCCTACTTACATACGACCCCTAGTTACATACGGATCTCTGGATGTTGGTAATTATTGTACTTTAGTTCTAGGCTACAATAATCAGCTGTAACAGTTATCACAGGCGTCTGCAGTGAAGATCTATTCTTAATCCTGGTTCTTATGACAAGCCAACATTTTTAAAATCCCATTGTCACAGAGGCCAAAAATAATTTTGGCTGGGGGTTACAATGATAAACTATACAGTTCTGACTTACATACAAATTCAACTTAAGAACAAACGTACGTTGTGCATAACCCCGGGACTGCCTGTGTGCAGTGTATTTGCTTTTTCCATATTGTAGTGATCATTTTTATCAGAATGCTCTCTCTTCTTGGTGTGCATGGGGCTTAAGTGTTACAACTCATTCTCCCTTCACTGTTACATTGTTACTTCTGTTCTGTGCTCCCTAATGATTGCACCCAGGGAAGCCCTAGATATGTAGCAGGTTCTGAAGGTTTGTTCTGAAGTTGAATTTGTATGTAAGTCGAAACTGTATATTTTATAATTGTAATTCGAGGCAAATTTTTATTTTGGTATTAGTAAAACAAGCACAGAGAAGCCTCCATCCAATATTTACATTATTTTTTTAACTACAGCTTAAAAAATTCCTATGTATATTTTCTTTGATTCTACGATTTATTGTCTACAGGTTGTCCAGCTATTTCTTCTTAAATATACATCTCCCCTCTGCAGAGACTCCCATGTAATCTGACTCCTTAGTGACAGTGTATCTGATTCTGTGCTCATTATTGGAGATGTAGCTTCCATAACTCACTGATCCACCTCCCCTGTCCATAGACTCCCATGTAGTCTGTCTCCTCAGTGACTGTGTATCTGATTCTCTGCCCTTCAGTGGAGACTTTGCTGCTCTGACTCACTGATCCACCTCCCCTGTCCAAGCTCCTATCCTAGTAATCTGACTCCTCAGTGACTGTGTATCTGATTCTGTGCTCATCTGTGGAGACCTAGCCGCATGACTCATGATCCACCTCCCTATCCGAGACTCCCCATGTAATCTGACTTCTCAGTGACTGTGTATCTGATCTGTGCCCATCATGGAGACTTTGCTGCTCTGACTCACTGATCCAACTCCCCTCTGCAGAGACTTCAATGTAATCTGACTCCTCAGTAACTGTGTATCTGATTCTGTGCTCATCTGTGGAGACTTCGCTGCTCTGACTCACTGATCCACCTCCCCTGTCCAGAGACTTCAATGTAATCTGACTCCTCAGTGACTGTGTATCTGAGCTGTGCTCATCAGTGGAGACTTGCTGTTCTAACTCACTGATCCACCTCCCCTCTGCAGAGACTCTATGTAATCTTACTCCTGCAGTGACTGTATCTGATTCGTGCTCATCTGTGGACACATAGAGCTGCTGTGACTCACTGATCCACCTCCCTGTCCAGAGACTCCTATGTAATCTTACTCCTCAGACTGTTGTACTGATTCTGGTGCTCATCTGTGGAGACCTCAGCCGCCATGACTCACTGATCCACCTCCCCTCTGCAGAGACTCCCATGTAATCGACTCCTCAGTGACTGTGTATCTGGATTCTGTGCTCATCTGTGGAGACTAGCCGCCATGACTCACTGATCCACCTCCCTTCTGCAGAGGAACTCCTATGTAATCTGACTCCTCAGTGACTGTGTATTCTGATTCTTTGCTCATTGTGGAGACTTCTTCTGCTGTGACTCACTGACCCCCCTCCCTCTGCAGAGACTTTCATGTAATCGGACTCCTCAGTGACTTTGGTATATGATACTGTGCTCATCAGTGGAGATCTAGCCGCTGTGACTCACCTCCCCTCTGCAGAGACTCCCATGTAATCTGACTCCTTAATGACCAGTGTATATCTGTTCTGGTGCTCATTATGAGATGTAGCTTCCATAACTCACTGATCCACCTTCCCTGTCCATAGACTCCCATGTAGTCGTCTCTCCATGACTGTGTATCTGATTCTCTGCCCTTCAGTGGAGACTTTGCTGCTCTGACTCAACTGATCCACCTCCCTGTCCAGAGACTCCCATGAATCTGACTCCTCAGTGAAGTGTGTATCTGATTCTGTGCTCATCTGTGGAGACCTAGGCCGCCATGACTCACTGATCCAACTCCCCATTCAGAGACTCCCATGTAATATGACCCTCAGTGACTGGGTATCTGATCTGTGCCTCATCAGTGGAGACTTCGCTGCTCTGACTCACTGATCCACCTCCCCTCTCAGAGACTCCCATGTAATCTGACTCCTCAGTGACTGTGTATCTGATTCTGTGCTCATCTGTGGAGACCTAGCCGCCATGACTCACTGATTCCACCTCCCCTCGCAGAGACTCCTATGTAATCTGACTCCTCAGTGATGTGTAATCTGATTGTGCTCATCTGTGGAGACTTCTCTGCTGTGAACTCACTGACCCACTCCCTCTGCAGAGACTTTCATGCAATCGGACTCCTCAGTGACTTTGTATATGATTCTGTGCTCATCAGTGGAGATCTAGCACTGTGACTCACCTCCCCTCTGCAGAGACTCCCATGTAATCTGACTCCTTAGTGACAGTGTATTGATTCTGTGCTCATTATTGGAGATGTAGCTTCCATAACTTACTGATCCACCTCCCTGTCCATAGACTTCCATGTAGTGTCTGTCTCCTCAGTGACTGTGTATTGATTCTCTGCCCTCAGTGGAGACTTTGCTGCTCTGACTCACTGATCCACCTCCCCTGCCAGAGACTCCTATGTAATCTGACTCCTAGGGAACTGTGTATCTGATTCTGTGCTCATCTGTGGAGACCTAGCCGCCATGACTCACTGATCCACCTCCCCTATCCAGAGACTCCCATGTAATCTGACTTCTCAGTGACTGTGTATCTGATTCTGTGCCCATCAGTGGAGACTTTGCTGCTCTGACTCACTGATCCAACTCCCCTCTGCAGAGACTTCAATGTAATCTGACTCCTCAGTAACTGTGTATCTGATTCTGTGCTCATCTGTGGAGACTTCGCTGCTCTGACTCACTGATCCAACTCCCCTCTGCAGAGACTTCAACGTAATCTGACTCCTCAGTGACTGTGTATCTGATTCTGTGCTCATCAGTGGAGACTTTGCTGCTCTAACTCACTGATCCACCTCCCCTCTGCAGAGGACTCCATTGTAATCTTACTCCTCAGTGACTGTGTATCTTATTCTGTGCTCATCTGTGGACACATAGCTGCTGTGACTCACTGATCCACCTCCCCTCTACATGGACTCCTATGTAATCTGACTCCTCAGTGACTGTGTATCTGATTCTGTGCTCATCTGTGGACACCTAGCAGCCATGACTCACTGATCCACCTCCCCTCTACAGAGACTTCCATGCAATCTGTCTCCTCAGTGACTGTGTATCTGATTCTGTGCTCATGGGTGGAGAGGTAGCTGCTGTGACTCACTGATCCACCTCCCCTCTGCAGAGACTCCCATGTAATCTTACTCCTCACTAATTGAAGGTTAAATTTGTCGGTCCAGGTTTGGGTACTGAGCATGGACCTAAACCCCCACCAGGTTACACCCTGGTACGTCGATATCGATCATCACAGCCCAGGTACTAGGGACGTGAAGCTTGCCTGATTGACTGCTCTGGAGCCCATCACACAACAGGTCCAGGATGGGTGGAGCCACCGAACAAGGGAACGGAACATAAAATTTAGGTCCATTCATCGTTATTCAACACAACTCACTATCTTGTCTTTGTAAATTTTCAACCCTCAGTGAAGAACTACTTGTGTGACTCACTGATCCTCCTCCCCTCTACATAGACTGCTAAGTAATCTGACATCATAAATAAATGAGAGGGGAAAGAAGAACTTTACTCTGAGAAATTATATTGCAGTTTCTAGTGATCACTTGTTCTATAGGTAACTAAAGCCATATAAACTCATTACTGTATCTGTGACGCTTCAAACCCATCACCGTTCACTTCAGTGTCAAGTGCCTGGAAAAAAAAGACTGGAAAATACATAAAGACATAAAAAAAATCTACCATCAAAATGCATCATGATAAATAATCCAGGGACATTACTCATAGATCCAGGCACCAGGACTGTGGTATCTTCTTACATTCGTTATCCACGGCCTCCTTCCTTCTAAAATCAACTTTTATAATTATGGTAATGAGCTTGAAGGATTCACGGGGGTTGTTACCACAGCCTTTCCATGCTGTAGCTTCAAAGTCTGTTACACTGTGCAGGAGCACTTCCCTCCTCTCACTGGGTGAGATTACATCAGAGAGAGGGAGGTGCGAAGTACCAAGGGAACAGAGGGAGAGTGAGACTACGAAGCTGTAGCACAGAGGGGCTCTGGTAATGCCCCCACCCCCAAGCCCTTCTTGCTAATTAGCATAATTTTAAAAGTTAATTTTTTTAGAAGGCAGGAGGCCATGGATAACACATATAATAAGATACCACAGTCCCGGTGCCTGGATCTATGAGCAATGTCCCTGGATTTTGATGGTAGATTTTCTTTCATGAAGGACCCCTTTCTATAAGGTCATTGACCTTTGTGATCAGCTGACCGATGCAGGTCTGGGTCCTAAGAATCAGGTCAACTAATTTCAATATTGAGAAAGTTTATATAACTGTATAGAATATTATGATAGGGGGGGGGATGAAGCTAAGAGGGAGAGATGATCATTGTATCATTGTTGGGACTCCTCCCCTATGACATTTATCTGCCTCCATTTCATGCATTGACATATCGTTGGGGGGGGGGGCACATTTCCTTCACCCTCAGGGCTGCTGGGGACCCCAAACTACCTGTGGGATACAATAATCTTGTAAATCCCCTTTAATTTCCCCTCGGTTCATGGCAGCGGCGCTCCTGCGGAATGTCTACGATACATTGTATCCCGGGAGACCCATATAACACCAGCGGACACTCGCAGCTTAGAATCTGGAAGATTCTCAAGAGAAAACTTCAAATGTTTTCACTTATAAACAACTTCATCCAAAAAAATTCCTGACATGGCGCAATCCCGGGCTGATAAAGAGGCTTTCTGCCGGAGGGCGGCCGCGCCAACATACCTTAGTGATAATCATATATTAATTGTTGGATGAATAATGACGGATTGTGTCGGGATGCCAGGAGGGATGAACACAGGAATACTTGGAGATAAAGTTCTGGGGTCATGTAACAGCTACGGACTCAGAGGTCAGCGGCGCCCGTGTCAGGAGTCACTGCGCTCTTTATCAGAGGGCTGAGGGTTGCAGAATTTCCAAACCTCTTAACACTCCATTATACAGAATTAGATTTACAATGGGAGAATTTTTTTTTTTTAAAAGGAAATCTACCATTTGTTTTCATGCATTGTAAACCAAACTTACCTTGAGAATGCTGTAGCAACACTGATGCAGAAACATATCTTGTTTAATCCCTAAACCAAGTGCTTTTGCTCAAAAAACTATGTTAAAATATGATAATGTGTCTCTGTCGCTCCTGTGGCTGCCCAGCGCTTCTCCTCTTACCCTAAATATCAACTGCTCCAGCCTTGTCCTGCCCAGCATAAGCGAGAATATGTCATCACTGTGTTGTCCCTGACAGGCAGAAGTAATCAATCACTGCACCATCCCCAACTGCAGTCATCCAGCTCAAGTTGATTAGTCCTAGCTGGACAGATAGTGTAATGTGTTTATCAATGACAGCTAGCATGCAACCCAGCTTTCCCAAGGTCCTGAATTTTATCATTGTTTTTTGAGCAAAACCCCTTGGATCCAGGATTACACAAGATATGTTTCTGCATCAGTATCGCTGCAGCTTTCTTTGGTTCACAATACATAAAAACTGATGATAAATTTTCTATAAAGCTGCAAAATGGGATGAAAAAGTGTTGTGCCATTTTGCTTGCAGCAGTGCTGAGAGAATACATCAGTCTCATAGTCCTGAGTCTTGCTGTATTCAGGAGTTGGTTGCTACTTTTGCTTTCCTTGGGATGGTGCGTTCTCTTTGTGTAGTATATTAGGTGACATTTGTCTTATGCCTGGATTATTACTACACATCTTCTATGTTAGGACTGATTTTATAACATGCAAAACAACTATTGAAGAACTATTGTAAGGACCCCATACCCATGACTTAGTATCCTGTCCGTACTGAGATCAGTCAATACATGACTGTGTGCACGGGCAGCTTTAGGCTCTGTTCACATCTGTATTGGTGGCTCTGTGAGTCTCTATGAGCAGGGATGGATTAAGACCACCCTGGGCTGTATGAATATTACAGCCCCTACAAGTCTGGAATCACCTCCTACATCTGGTACGAGAATCAGCTTCTTGGATAGTGGAGGATGTGACCCTTCTGCTGCTTCTGAGTCTGTGGTTTCAGGACCTTTGGAGGACCTTTAGAGGTCCTGAAATGGCTCTTGTGTACATGTGTATTGAGAGCAGAAACAGATGTATTAGGATTTTATGAGTGAGTATAAAATTTGGTGTGTGTAGTTTTGGGTGTCCATGGGCCCCCTAGAAGCCCTGAGCCCCAGGCTACCACCCTGATCGCCTATATTATAACCCACTACTGCCTATGAGCCTCCACTTCTGATTCTGTTTCAATTTCTCAGTGGAACTAATGGACCTCATTAGCTGAGTGGGGTCCATTGAACCTAGAAACCAAATATAGATGTAAGCAGAGCAACACAGAGTCGTCTTTAAATGGAAAACGTCCATGTCCAGAAGACCACAAGCTGGTTTTTGTCACTTCCACCAATCCCACCCAATTTGAGGAAATTGCATGTTATGGCCGAGCCAATCACTGGCCTCCGCAGTTATTGTTTGTTCAGACGTAACCAATGATGCCTCAGCCCTCACATGGACAATGCTTGGTATCATTACTTGTGGCCTGAGCCTCAGAAGACCACCAAGAACTGCGGCAGAAGTCACTGGTTTTCCAATATCTAACTGTTATGTACATTGGTCCAATCATTCCCCATTTGGATCAATCCAGTTTTTGCACCTATGTGACCCATGGATACACGGTCCTTGGAAAATACTGTCCTACCCCATCCAGAGCACATATAAGGTGATTGGTCCCTTTAAGACATTTCCTCCTGCCATCTCCCTCGGAAATAGACGATATCCAGCCCCACATGGAGTCACCGGCCAACAATAACTCGCAGATTTGAAGTTTACATTTCCATTTACTTTGCCTGATTAAGATGTTTTACTAACCAAAAGATCTGCAACATTGTAATTATTCTTACAGATGTCCGAGACGCTGGATGTAATCTCTTCCAGAGCCACCTCCTGAGTCTTATGTATGTAGGAAGCGAGAGCTCAGCCAAGAATCATCCCAATCTCATGGTGAATGCCCAATTAATACTAGGAATAACATATTGATTGAGCCGGTGACTGCGAGCCGGGGAGACAGATCAAGAGATATTTACAAGACCCGAACAGACGATGGAGTCCAGGATGAAGGAACTCATCAACAACCGTCATCAGATCCAGCCTCAACCAAGAGGAATTAACTCTGTGTGGACTCGATGGGAATAACGTATCCGATACATCTCCATGCAAGACGTGACATCATCTCCTGAGGTTCCTCACCCGCTGAGGTCGGAGCTGATAACGTATACTCTCTGAAAGGTTAAACGCCTTCGTATGCATTTCTCGGTAAATACGAGGTCTTGTGTTCCCCGGGGTCCTCACACATTCAGATGTTATGGCTTTAAAGGTGAAAGTATAAGATTACAGCATAAAATACCGCGGAGGCGCAGTATGTAACGAAGAGCCGGTAAAGCAGAATGTTACTACAACAATACGATAGATATATAACTATATAGTATGTGCATTATAGGGGCAACTTTAGTCTACAAATAGAAATAAATCCGGCAATCACCTCTTCAAAAGGGTCCAACTCGGTGTCAGGATCGGTGGTAATGGATCCTCTGGACCACAGCGGACGTGAGCCGACACCTGGGAGCGGAGTCTAAGTGGTACTGGGTCTTCACCAGTGTCCACCGCAAAGCGGGCTGGACTGCGGCGTGGTACCACCAGGTGCGATTTTGTCCGTGGTGGTGGCCAAGTCGAAGTACAGGATCGTGAGGCAGAAGCGTGGTCGGGGTCAGGCAGGAGGTCAAGACAAGCAGCACAGGATCAGAGTCGGGGACGTAGCAGAAGGTCAGGACAGGCGGCACGAAAGGAGGTCAGGAATGAATCTTTAAATCTTGAGAAGCCGGCACGCTGGAGGAACTAGAAGCAGGAACGGGGACAGGTAAGTGGATGTGCCGTGGAGTGGGGGGACACAAAAGAGCACAGGTGAGTCCGCGACCCGAGACATGGTTCGCGGGACCACCAGATGACACTCGGTTCCAGCAGCAGCAGCGCCTCGGGGCTTTCGGTCCCATCGTATTGGTAGTGACATCTACCACATTGTGTGGAATTGTATTGTTTGGTATCTTTGTGTAATGACTCGAACAGAATAAGTTCAGGTAACGCGCTTCGATTCGCCATCATCAGGAAAATCATCAGTAAAACGTTTATGCGCCAGACACTACTGTTTCTTGAAGTCCTGTTGGAGTCAATATTCCTGTAAATCTCGTTTTTCTTCCCTGGAGCCCTGGAGCCATATATCAATGTGACCTTGGCTACATTCCAGTAGATGAGTTATTGTGCACTTTATGTACACTGACTGGTTCATTCAGCTATTATGTGCATTTGTGTTATGTGATGTCACAGCAATTTTTCAAAAATTAACATAGTAATATCAAGGCTCGTCCTAGAAGTCCCAGAAGGAAAACTTGGTCCTACAGACAATTGAGTTAGGAGCTGGAGGGTCCCATGTTGTGCTGAGGGTGCCAGCATTGACACCTCCACCGATTAGACATATATATATCCAATTCTTTGTATAGTAGATATATTTGTAATGTTCCAGAGTTGCATTCATTAAGAAACATATAGTATAGAATTCTTACTGGAGTGGACTCAGTGGGACTGATCACCCTACTGGGCTCTAACTCAATGATTCAGCTTTCCAGGTAGTGTAACCAGCTTTTCCAAGCTGTCCCCTAGCATTTGCCCTGTTTAGACACAAAACCACTTAGTGCTATGAATGGGCATGTTGTGTGTAATATATTTTATTATGCACTTCATGTATTCCAATTATATTATTGTTATACTGTCACCTGCTGTTGGCTGCAGGCTGTCCTGTTGGCTAACACCTCAGAACTTTCCAGAGGCTGAGACCCAGAGTCTATTGTAAGGATCAGTGTAGTGTAGGCTCAGCCCTGAGTTCTGGGTCTTTAAGTCTTTCCAGACTGGAGTCTTCCTGACTAGATGTCTTTAGAGACACATCTCTGCCACATCTATGTTGCTGATGCAGCAAAGCTGATAGAGTTTCCAGGAGATACATTGAGCACTGCAGACCTGTGTTTCCGGGCTGATGTACTAGTTCCTGCCCCTGGAACAAAATAATATTTATTACACTTCATCAAAACTGAGATTTTGCATCATTTCTGTTTCCAAGTGTTCAGGAGTCCCCGGCTAAGCTGCTACCATCATGGGCCTCCCTTTTACCATCTGCTGGGGACCTGTCACCTACACTGGGAGTCACCTTTACTGTCACATGACCTCTTCTTGCTTTGCCCTGTTGGCACTGCTGGGTATGACCTGGTGTTGCTGCAGGCTGTCCCATTGGCTAGCACCCTGGAACTTTCCAGAGGCTGAGACGTAGAGTCTAATATAAGGCTCAGCGTAGTGTAGGCTCTTTGTTTCCAAGTGTGAGTTCCTGACTAAGGAGCTGCCATCATGGGCCTTCCTCTTACCATCTGCTGAGAACCTGTCACCTACACTAGGACCAGGCCACAACCAAACCAGCCACTAGATTCCTGGTATATACATCTGCCCCACTCATTGTCAGCCCCCGATGGGGATGTTCCCTGTGCCCTAAATAACACAACCCCTTATTATTTTTTTTCATTAAGATTTTCGAATCCCAGATACCAACCAGATTTCACTTTTAACCAGACTGGGGGGGGGGGGGGGGGTAATACCCCGAAATAAGAGCTACGTCTACACCAGCAGTCATTAAGTAGTTGAGTCAAATTAGCGCCGTTACATCGTGGAGAATTGAGAGCAATTTGTGTACTTGTTACCTGATAGATGGCGTCATGTATTGTACGCGTTATCCAGGCACAAGTATTAGATCCAGATGTTAATGGGGAGCCGTCCGGGGAGAACCCTCTGGTGACAGTATGTTGATGTTGGATACGGCCGCAGTACTGATTGATCGATGACAACGCTCGCTGGAAGGGCTGAGAGCGAATATTGAAACAATATTTTCTCAGACTCTCTGGACGTAGAAGTATTTGTCGCGCTCAGACGTATGGGATTATTCCGCCAAGTGCCGTTTCAAGTTCTGTTGTTTCTTGAAAACCCTAAATATTTTTGGTTCCGCTTTGTTACATAATGAAGATACAATAAATCGGGCGTTTGCTATCTCGGCATGGGGGGGCTCGATGGGTCATAGTCATCATGTCATCACCGTGTCGTCTGGAGGTCTGATTGTGAAAGCAGACATGACAGGGCTATCATCAAACTTACCATTATTTCTAGCAGCCTCCATCTGTACTAGTACTCTCATCCCTTACTCAGAAGCCTCAAAAGGATCCTATATGATGTTATAGAGAATGACTGAGCTGCACTGATGTGCATAAAGCACTTGGGGTGAGATAGAAACTTATCATTATATCCAGCAGCCTCTATCTGTACCAATATCTCTTCTCTCTTATGAGAAGCCTCAGGGGGATCATATATGACATTATAGATGAATGACTGAGCTGCACTGATGTGAATAAAGCACTCGGGGTGAGATAGAAACTTACCATTATCTCTTCTCTCTTATAAAAAGCCTTAGGAGGATCACATATGTCATTATAGAGAATGACTTAGATGCACTAATGGGAATAAATCACTTGGGGTGAGACAGAAACTTACCATTATATCCAGCAGCCTTTATCTGTACCAATATCTCCGATGTCACTGATATGAATAAAGCACTTGGGGTGAGATAGAAACTTACTATCATTTTCAGAAGCCTCTGCCTTTGCCTATGTTTTCCTCTTTCCCTAAGCTTCTGTTGACTTCTACCTTTCCCCTCTCCATAGGCTTATTTGTAATGTGATATAATGTAACCAAATTCTATGTTACCATATATTTTTCATTTGGGCTTCCTTCTTGGGTGGGTCAAGGACCTACTAGTAGGGATAGATTTTGGAGAGATTTCAGTACAGGGGAATCCTGTACAGCTGAGAAATGGAGACAATTGTATCCAATCTGGACAATGTTCTAAAACCACCATTAAAGGGAACCTGTCACCAGGAGAGCCATTTTTAGCACTCCCCCTGCCCCCTTAGAGCATAGTACATACACTGCCAAAGTGTTTTTGTATTAAAAATAGGTTTTACAGAAAAAATATATGTTATATTGTACCTTTCATTAGCATCTGCTGTGTGACTAGGCAGTTGCCAATTGGGAGGGGCTGGAAAGGAGCAGTCCCCCCCACCCTTGGGAAACAGCTCCTTCATGTGACCTTTTCAAATATATGAAAACACCCATCACTGGGCTTAACGACGCCCCCTGCTCCTCTACAGCCAATCCCGAGTGAGGGGAGTTATTCATATATTTGAAAAGGTCACATGTTTCCCAAGGGTGGGGGGGAACTGCTCCTTTCCAGCCCCTCCAAGTGGACGAATGCCTAGTCACACAGCGCATGCTAATGAAAGGTACAATATAACATATATTTTTTCTGTAAAACCTATTTTTAATACAAAAACACTTTGGCAGTGTATGTACTATGCTCTGTGGGGACTGGGGGAGGGCTAAAAATGGGTCTCCTGGTGACAGGTTCCCTTTAAGTATATTGACCGCTAGTAGGTTACCACAATGTATCAGTCTGGGCCTCTCCTGTTGTCTTTTCTCACTGACCCGACTGCTGCAGGAGTGAAGAGGAGAGGAAGTAAAAATGATGCTTTATAAATATGCTAATGAGCTGAAAGTGCATTGGGGGCATGTAATTGCGCCTGGAGGGGCTCTGGTGACACCCCCTGGAGCACTTGCAGCTCATCAACAAATTTTTAAAATATCATTCAAAATTAGTGATTTTAACATGCGGAGCCCCCCGACCCTTGAAAGTATAATAATTTAGTGGATGTTATGTACTTAACAGTTCAATTTCCTCCAATTACTGTAAATATGAGTAAGCGGCAGCATTGGTGTAAGTGCTCCGTCGTGGTATAGGTCACGGCATCTCTCATTGCCAGTTGGCACCGCAGCCTGTCGTATATTACAAGGATCTCCAGCTGCCTCCCACTAAGTATAAGAACACGGACACCCCCCACCACTAATTCCCCTTCTCTTCCAGGTTTATTGCTTGTATTTATGAACTGCCAAATCCCCGAGAGCTGGAAAAAAAAACCTCTTTACTGAAAACAGCCCCTTAATATACGGCCAATAAAAGCGCGAGCGCAGAGGCAAGGAGAGCGAGCTGTCGGTATCCCGCGAACCCACCGTAAAACACGCGTCCTGGAGACGGGATGTGATTTATAGTTCTGCACGTGGCGGATAATAACGGAGATAAAAGGGGACGACTTGTCAGTCACCGGCAGAGCGGGATGTGCCGTATGTGGCTGCGTTATTATAATACCGTCCATGGTGTTTCTTATGGGTTATGAGACCCTCGTCTACGCTGATGGTTTCTAGTAGCGAGAAGTGAGGCCTTTGGGTCAAAGTACTAACCCCTGGGGGGGCATCACCTAATGGGCACCAGTCTCCCCCAATTCTTTACAGCTACTACTATACGGCTCTTATGTGCAGGACACATAAGGACACAATTCATAGGACTGAGCTAGTCCAGCCCTGCACTGCTGACGCTACATAGTTACATAGTTTAAAGACACTTGTCCATCAAGATCAACCAAGGAAGGGAAGGGATTGGATGAGGAAGGGATTTAGGGGAAACAATTCTATATCACATAGCCATCAATGTTATTTAGATGTGAAAAGGCATCTAGACCCTTCTTGAAGCTCTCTGCTGTCCCTGCTGTGACCAGCGCCTGAGCTTCGCTATTCCACAGATTGACAGTTCTTATAGAAAAGAAGCTCTGTGTCTCCTCTGGAGATCAAACCTTGTTTTCTCCAGACGCAGGCTTAATTGATTTGATTTAACCTTTTTCTATGAACCATTGATATATTTATACCTCTTTAGAGGGGTTGTCCAGAGGCTTACATTGTTCAGGTGTTTTCTACATAGGATGGGAGATACCATGCGGTAGAACATTATTATTCCTGTGCAGTGAATCGGGAGTTTATTGTGTGTTATGTTAGAAAAGCAGGTGGCCCCCTCCACAGTATAGTGGCCATGTGAAGGTACTGCAGTTCAGCTCCTATTCAAGTGAACCCTGTGGTGGCCATAATGTACCCCTGTGCTGCACCCTGACATTGCTGCTATCATGTGGTTATAGACGTTTGGAAAAGAGAAGTCCAGTGAAGTCTCAACCCCTCATTTAATATGAAGTCCAAAATCCCAAACCATCTCTTGCACCCATCTGGACATCTGAGCCAAACTCTAGTCTAAAAGCCATACAAACCTCCATTACAACCATTCAACAAATATAACTATAATTTTATATACTATAGGAATTATCGACCGGAATTGTTCCGTAGGTCTAAAAACTAAAAATCCTTTATAAAATAATTCAAAATAATTCTAATAAAAATGTATAGAAGATAAAATAGTAGTATAAGTATAAAGATAATAAATATTTATTATTCAATGTCGTCTCTTTGAATTTGTCCTTCGTAGACCCTTTTTACATGAGGACTCGGCAGTGATTGCCCCCCCATGGGGTAAGGGGGTTCCTAACACTATATAATTTTGCTGATTATTCTCATCTGTTTTCACTTTCGCTTGTTTAGAGATCCTATCATTCTCTCTGCGTAGAGCTTCTGCGCGCTTTTATCACCGCCATTAGTCATTCCGCCATCTCACACTGAAACGTTGGCATAGAAGGTCACCCATAAATAAAGAATTGCGCTCTCACATCCACGAAACACAACTATCCATCAGATGGGAGTTTAGCGACGCTCCGCTCCTCGTGGCGGTCACACCCAAATAAACGTTGTTTGCTTCCAGACGTGTGTAGACATAATGAATACCGATCCTGAGCCGCTGTCATTGTAGAGGAAGACGCCAAAATCATCATCGCTCTGTTACTGTACCACAGCTCTATCGACCTACCTGGAGCCAGGTATAGGGACCAGGGTGTGAATCCCACCAAGGACAATATGTACGTGTGCCATGTATGATTTCCATGTTTGTAGAGATTTGGTCCAACCCTCTCAAAACATAGGGGCTCATTTACTAAGGGTCCGAACGCCGCGCTTTCGTCGGGTTTCCCGAATATTTTCAATCTGCGCCGAATTCCCCCGGGATTTTGGCCCATGGGATCGGATTGTGCCGCATCGGCGCCGGCTTTCACGCGTCAGAAAATGGGGGGCGGGACTGTCGGACAACCCGACGGATTCAGAAAAACCGCAGAATTTAAAAAGCGATTTGTGTTGCATGATCAAGCACTCACATGCACCGGGAAGAAGAAGGTGAACTCCGGCGGACCTCGGCGCAGCAGCGACACCTGCTGGATATCGGGCACACTACCTTAGTGAGTCCCGACAGACCCGAATCCTCGTCGGACAACGCGCCGTGGGATTGCGACAGGACCGGGTAAGTAAATGTGCCCCATAGAGATAGTAATTTTCTTCCTACAAAATAAATTGACCTGGTGCAGTGGGGGTGAACCCATGGCATGGGTGCCAGAGGTGATTCTTGGAGCCCTCTCTTTGGGCACTTAGGCTGTCCCCCCAGCACAGAACCAAGGGCTGCCTGGGACTACAGGAGGAGGAAAGAGGTATTGGCAGGACTGAACTATCACTCCAGCTCCTTCTCCAAGCCCTTGTGATTCTTCTTCCCAAGCTACTGTATTGGTGTCCTCAGGATGCTGATACGATTGAAAGCTGTGACAGAGCCGCAAGCAAAAAGTTACTGCTTAAATTGTCATGTTGGCGATAAATAAGTGGTAGTTTTGGTAGTAGTTTTGGTACTTGTTCTCTAAAAGGTTCGCCATCACTGATCTAGTGTATATTTGCTAAACACTTAGGACAATTTGGTTTGGCCCACCATTGGGAACCTGGACCTATGTCAACATCAACAGTCTTCATGGAGTGCTGTGCCCTTCTAGACCTTTCCTCCCGGCTTTGGACCCGAACCATGAAAAGTAGATGTTATAGACAACGTATTGGCTTCAAATTCACCTACAAGTGGTGACTCCTACTGAAAATGTGTGTTCAATTAGGGACCCCAGCAAGTTCTCCAGCTGATAGGCCAACCCATTCCATAATTACCATAATCTGATGGTATTTTAGACCTGGGATGGCCTGATCCTGCCGCCTTCTGTAATGGGATTTCCATCTTGGACCTTCAAGAAACACCACAAATGTAGGATAGGTTTTCAAGACTTGATTGCCGATTCTGGGTTGCTACAGTGTATTATTAATCAAAAAAAGTAAATTAAAAGATGGCTGCTCTCTCCCAAATATAGAAGGAACTCAGAACTTCATGGAACTTCACTTAAATGTCAATCAGTTGAGCTGCATGAAAGAGTCACCACCTCTTATATGACAGAGGTCCCCAAGAACCTGTCCTCCTCATGGATGATAGTCCCAGAGGAGGGACCAGCATCAGTCCTACAATGATGTCATATAATGTGCATGAAAAAAGAGAACTTACTAAGATGAATGACCCCCATAGGGTACAAAATCTGGTGGCCATTAAAGGGGTTGTCCACTTTCAGCAAATATCTGATATTGATATGCTTTGCTGCTATAGAAAGTATCATTGTTTACTTCCAGTGGACAGAAATCTGACCATGGCCACACAGGTGCACGGCTCGTTATATCACACAGGTGCACGGCTCGTTATCTCCCCTCTGCAGAGACTCCCATGTAATCTGACTCCTTAGTGACAGTGTATCTGATTCTGTGCTCATTATTGGAGATGTAGCTTCCATAACTCACTGATCCACCTCCCCTGTCCATAGACTCCCATGTAGTCTGTCTCCTCAGTGACTGTGTATCTGATTCTCTGCCCTTCAGTGGAGACTTTGCTGCTCTGACTCACTGATCCACCTCCCCTGTCCAGAGACTCCATCACTGAGAACAGCTATCCTCACTAGAGAGCAGATGGTGCCATCACTGAGCATACAGCCCGTCCATCACTAGAGAGCAGCGGTGCACACTGAGAATACAGCCCATCATCACTGAGAGAGCAGCGTTGCCATTAGCACTGAGAATACAGCCTATCCATCACTAGAGAGCAGCGGTGTCATCACTGAGAATACAGCCTATCCATCACTAGAGAGCAGGGTGCCATCATGAGAATTAAGCCTATCCATCACTAGAGAGCACGCGCCATCACTGAAATACAGCTCCATCACTAGAGGCAGCGACTCCTGAGAATACAGCCTATCATCACTAGAGAGCAGAGGCTCATCACAGAATACAGCCTATCCATCACAGAGAGCAGCGGCGTCATCACTGAGAATTACAGCCTATCCATCACTAGAGAGCCAGCGCCCATCACTGAGAATACAGCCTATCCATCACTAGAGAGCAGCGGGCCATCACTGAGAATACAGCTATCCATCACTAGAGAGCAGCGGTGCCATCATCCAGAGAACACACGGACGTATCCATCAACTAGAGAGCACGCGTGGCATCCCTCGGAATACAGCCTATCCGCGTAGGAGCAGAGGTGCCTCACGGATACAGCTATCCATCGCTAGAGAGCAGCGTGCCATCACTGAGAATACAGCCTATCCTCCTAAGACGCGGTGCCATCATGAGATCAGCTACCATCACTAAGAGAGACGGTGCCATCAATGAGAATACAGCCTATCCATCACTAGAGGGGAGAGCGGTGCCCACTGAGAATACGCCATCCATCACTAGAGAGCAGCGGGAGGTCATCACTGAGGAAACGCCTATCACACTGAGAACACGGTGATCAATGAGAATACAGCATATCCATCACTAGAGAGCAGCGGTGCCATCACTGAGAATACAGCCTATCACACTAGAGAGCAGCGTGCTCCATCAACTGAAGATTACAAGCCTATATCCATCACAGAGAGCAGCGGTGCCCCATCACTGAGAATACAGCCTACCATCACTATGAGCGCAGCGGTGCCATCACTGAGAATAAGACTATCATCACTAGAGAGCAGCGTGTCATCACTGAGAATACAGCTATCCTCACTAGAGAGCAGCGTGCCATACTGAGTATACAGCCTATCCACACTAGAGAGCAGCGGTTGGCCATCAATGAGAATACAGCCTATCATCACTAGAGGCAGCGGGCCATCACCGGAGAATACAGCCTATCCATGCATAGGAGAGATCAGCGGAGGTGCCGTCACTCGAGGAATACAGCTATCATCACTAGAGAGCAGCGGCGCATCACGAGAACAGACCTATCCATCACTAGAGAGCAGCGGTGTCCATCACCGTGGAATACAAGCTATCCATACAGGGGCTGGGAGCGGTAGTGTTCACACTGTGCGTTATACAGGGGCTGGGAGCGGTAGTGATCACACTGTGCGTTATACAGGGGCTGGGAGCTGTAGTGATCACACTGTGCGTTATACAGGGGCTGGGAGCTGTAGTGATCACACTGTGTGTTATACAGGGGCTGGGAGCTGTAGTGTTCACACTGTGCGTTATACAGGGGCTGGGAGCTGAGGTGTTCACACTGTGCGTTATACAGGGGCTGGGAGCGGTAGTGTTCACACTGTGCGTTATACAGGGGCTGGGAGC
>WNYA01001101.1:0-53896 GCA_019512145.1 Engystomops pustulosus
CTATATAGGCTATGTGGGGGCACATGGCTATATGGCTATTGTGGGGACACTATGACATATGGGTAGTTGTGGTGGGGGCATATGAAAACTGTTAATATGCTATTGTTGGGAACACTATGTGACTATATGGGCTATTGTGGGGGACACTATGGGACTATATGAGGCTAGTTGTGGGGGCACTATGACTATCTAAGGAATATTGTTGGGGACACTAATAGTATTATATAAGGGCTATTGTGGAGGGGACACAGTAGAATAGCTAGGGAGTAGGGATGCGTGGGGGAAGGACAAAGCGTCTATATGGTTCAATTGGACACAACTATATAAACTTGTGGGATGGACAATCATAAGCTATGTGGGGTGAATAGACTAATGGGACATTGGGATTGACGATGCGGGGCATTGACTTATAATCGTACGTCGGCGGGACTACATTGGTTACTGTGGGCGGTATTGTATACATGGGGCGATGTTATATATATGGGCTACTGAGGGTGACAATGACAGTGTTCTCTACCCCGAGAAGCACAAACAGTCACTAAATTTATGTTAAGAAGGTGATGAAAAAAATTCAGTTGCTCTATCTGCAGAGATAAATCTAGCTGGAAGAAGCTGAGTAGGCGCTATGGGGGAAAAATGTTTTCGTGACTCTCATGACGAGGCACCGGAGATTTACACGTAATTGCTTTTAATTACCCATGTGCTTGTTCTCGTTTCCTTCTCTATGAGAGTAGCACGCTGATGGTGTTATACTGTGTATGATTTATCACTCTAACAGCAGCATCATAAAGTCTAGGGCAGTATAAGGCTCTGTCTGTCTCATCTGCCTGTTTTGGGCTGTATATGAGTACACGCTTGTTTCTGGTAACATGTATTAAGCTTATATCTTGTCCATTATCAATGTCGATGATCTTGGTTACTGTAAGGTATTTGTGTGGGTAAGCTTGGTTCTTGTCCCTGGATCTATTACATACTTGTTTCTGGTAGGTATTCGTGCGTGTAAGCTCGGTTCTTGTCTTGTATTTATGTAGTTATCTGGGTTATGGTAAGGTATTTTGGAGTAAGCTTGGTCTGTCTTGTATTGCTGTAGTTATCTGGTTGTCTGTAAGTGTCTTTTTTGTAAGCTTGGTTCTGGTCTTGTATTAATGATAGTGATTTTGGTTTCTGGGTAAGGTATTCTTGTGGTACAGCTTGGTTTTGTCCTGATCTATGTAATGATCTTGGTTCTGCGTAAAGGTATTTGTGTGGTAAGCGCTTGGTCTCTTGTTTGTATTAATTGTAGTGATTTATGGTTTGTAAGAGTATTGTGTGGGTAAGTTTTTGATTCTTTGTCCTGTATCTATGTGTTATCTTGGGGGTTCTGGGTAAGGGTATTACTTGTGGTAATGCGTGGTCTGTCTGTTATCTATGTAGTGTTATCTTGGTCTGGTAGCGATACTCTGTGGTAAGCTTGGTTCCACTGGTGTATCTATGTAGTAAGATTGGTTTGATGGTATATGTATGTAGTAAGATTGGTTTGGACTGTTCTAATGTTTAGTTTTGTTATAGTTATATACAATTTTTGTCATATTACTGTTTTATGTTCTAAAACCTCAGATCATTTCCAAACTATTTGGGGGGGGGGGGGAGGTAACAATCATACAGCCGGGGTCTGTGAGTAGTCATAAACTTATTCTACTACTAACTACGTCTCACTACTACCCACCTAACACAATCATCGATATAAGATGTATTACTTACTGTGTGCGGGAGTAGAGGCCCACAGAAGGTGCCACTAAGGGGCCCTGAACTTCCTAGTTGTTGCCTGACAATGGAAAGCCACCACAACCACAATCATCACGTAGGAAGATGGGGATGGCAAGGGCTAGCTCTTTGGGCTCCCATCCAGGATGGCGTCCGCTATGCTGCGCATACTGCACTGATTATTGGGCAGCATGCGTCTAGACCAACCATAATCAAGCCAACATGGGGGACTGTTACACACGGGGAAGAAGGGAGATGTATACTTGCTTCTAAGAAAAACTTCTAAGTAGTAGCAGCAAAGAACACTGACCATCATTACAGCACTGCTGACAATAGACGATGTCACAGCTTATCTCCTCCCCATCCCTGTACCAATGACCTCATATAGATAACACGAACCCATCACTAATCACTACTGCAATAGATGATGTCACAGCTTATCTCCTCCTCCTCCTGTACAATGACCTCTATATAGATAACACTGACCCATCATTACATTCACTACTGACATAGATGAATGTCACAGCTTATCTCCTCCCCTCCCTGTACAATGACCTCTATATAGATAACACTGACCCATCATTACATCACTACTGAAATAGATGAGTATACAGCTTATCTCCTCCTCCTCCCTGTACAATGACCTCTATATAGATAACACTGACCCATCATTACATAACTGCGGACAATAGATGATGTCACAGCTTATCTCCCCCATCCTGTTACAATGACCTCTATATAGATAACACTGACCATCATTACATCCACTGCTGACAATAGATGATGTCACAAGCTTATCTCCTCCTCCTCCATGTACAATGACCTCTATATAGATAACACTGACCCATCATTACATCACTACTGACAAAATATGATGTCACAGTCTGATCTTCTCCCCCCCTCCCTGTACAATGACCTCTATAGATAACACTGACCGTCACTAATCACTACTGACAATAGATGATGCCCAGCTTATCTCCTCCCCCTCGCCTGTACATTGACCTGTATATAGATAACATGACCACATCATTACATCACTACTGACAATGAGATATGTCACAGCTTATCTCCTCCCCTCCCTGTACAATGACCTCTCTATACATAAACTGACCCGTCATTACATCACTACTGACAATAGATGATGTCACAGCTAATCTCCTCCCCCTCCCTGTACAATGACTTCTTAATAAGATAACCCTGACCCTCATTACATCACTACTGACAATAGATGATGCCAAAGACATTATCTCCTCCCCCTCCCTGTACAATGACCTCTATATAGATAGCACTGACCCATCATACATCACTACTGACAATAGATGAGTCAGAGTTATCTCCGCCCCCTCCCTGTACAATGACCTCTATATAGATAGCCACTGACCATATACATCACTTAGAAGAATCAAGATGTCAAGCTTATCTCCTCCCCTCTCTCTGTACAATTGACCTCTATAAGATACACATGACCCATCAATTACATCAACTAACTGACAATAGATGATGTCACAGCTTATCCCTCCTCCATGTCACATGACCTTGTATAGATAGCACTGACCCATCATTACATCACTAATGACAATAGATGAGTGTCACAGCTTATCCCCCCCCCCTCCTGTACAATGACCTCCTATATAGATAACTGACCAATCATTACATCACTACTGGAATAGATGATGTCACAGCTTATCTCCTCCCCCTCCCTGTACAATACCTCTATATAGATAACACTGACCCATCATTACACACTACTGACAATAGATGATGTCACAGCTTATCTCCTCCCCTCTCCCTGTACAATGTCCTCGTATATAGATAACACGAACCCATCATTACATAACTACTGACAATACTGATGTCACAGCTTATCTCCTCCCCCTCTCTAGTACAATGACCCTCATATAGATAACACCTGATCCATCATTACATCACTACTGACAATAGAGCTCACAGCTTATCTCCGCCCACTCCCTGTACAATGACCTTTTATAGATAAACACTGACCCTCATTACATCACTACTGACAATAGATAGTGTCACAGCTTATCCCCTCCCCCTCCTGTAACATGACCTACTATATAGTAACTGACCCCATCATACATCACTACTGACAATAGATGATGTCACAGCCTTACCTCCTCCTCCTCCTCCTGTACAATGACCTCTATATAGATAACCTGACCATCATTACATCACTACTGACAATAGATGATGTCCACAGCTTATCTCCGCCACCCCCTGACAATGACCTTTATAAGATAACACTGACCCATCATTACATCACTACTGACAATAGAGAGTCACGCTTATCTCCTCCCCCTCCCTGTACAATGACCTCTATATAGATAACACTGACCCATCATTACATCACTACTGACAAGAGATGATCACAGCTTATCTCCTCCCCCCCTGTACAATGACCTCTATATAGATAACACGACCCATCATTACATACTACTGATAATATAGTCAAGCTTATCTGTGTGCGGGGAAGTAAGCCCAACAGAGATGGGCCACTAAGGGGGCTGAAATTCACTAGTTGTTGCCTTGACAATGCGAAAGCCACCACAATCATCACATAGGAAGATGGGATGTGGTCCAAGTGGCTAGCTCTTTGGGCTCCCTATCCAGATGGCGTCCGCTATGCTCGACATACTGGCACTGATTATTGGGCAGCCATGCGTCTAGACCCACCATATCAAGCCAACATGGGGGACTTTTATACACGGGGAAAGAAGGGAGATGTTTACTTGCTTCTAAGAAAAACTACTAAAGTAGTAGCGGCACAGATAACACTGACCCATCATTACATCACTGCTGACAATAGATGATGTCACAGCTTATCCCCTCCCCATCCCTGTACAATGACCTCTATATAGATAACACTGACCCGTCACTACATCACTACTGACAATAGATGATGTCACAGCTTATCTTCTCCCCCCTGTACATGACCTCATAAGATAAACACTGACCCATCATTACCACCTACAGACAATAGATGATGTCACAGCTATCTCCTCCCCCCCCCCTGTACAATGTCCTCTATATTAGATAACACTGACCCATCATTACACACTACTGATAATATGTCACACTTATCTGTGGGCGGGGAAGTAGGCCCACACAGCATGTCACATAAGGGGGGCCTGAAATTCCTAGTTGTTGCCTTGACAATGGAAAGCCACCACATCATCACGTAGGAAAGGGTGGCAAGGGCTAGCTCTTTGGGCTCCCTAATCAGGATGGCGTCCGCTATGCTCGCATACTGGCACTGATTATTGAGCAGCCATGCGTCTAGACCCACAATATCAAGCCAACATGGGGACGTTATCACACGGGGAAGAAGGGAGAATTTTACGCGTCTAAGAAAACTACTAAATGCGTAGCGGCACAGATAACACTGACCCATCATTACATCACTGCTGACATAGATGATGTCACAGCTTATCCCCTCCCCATCCCTGTACAATGATCCTCTATAGAATAACCCTGCCCGTCACTTACATCATACTGACAATAGATGATGCACAAGCTTATCCCCTCCCTGTACAATGACCTCATAATAAGATAACACTGACCCATTATTTACATCACACAGACAATAGATGATGTCACAGCTTATCTCCTCCCCCTCCCTGTACAATGACCTCATATAGATAACACTGATCCATCATTACATCACTACTGACAATAGATGATGTCACAGCTTATCTCCTCCTCCTCCCTGTCAATGACCTCTATATAGAACACTGACCCATCATTACATCACTACAGAAAATAGATGAATGTCACAGTTTCTCCTCCCCCTCCTGTACAATGACTCTATATAGATAACACTGATCCATCTTACATCAAGTACTGACAATAGATGGTGTCACAGATTATCTCCTCTCCCTCCCTGTACAATGACCTCCTATAGATAACACTGACCCATCATACATCACTACTGACAATAGATGATGCACAGCTTATTCCTCCTCCTCCTGATACAATGACCTCTATATAGATAACACTGACCCATCATACATCCACTACTGACAAAATATGATGTCACAGCTGATCTTTCCCCCCTCCCTGTACAATGACCTCTATATAGAAACACTGACCGTCACCCACCTAACATCACTACGAAAATAGATGAGTCACAGCTTATCTCCACCCCCTCCTTGTACAATGACCTCTCTATACATAACACTGACCCGTATTACATCACTAATGACAATAGATAGTCACAGCTATCTCCTCCCCCTCCTGCTACAATGACTTCTATATAGATAACACTGACCACGCATTACATCACTACTGACAAAGATAATAGCCACAGCTTATCTCCTCCCCCTCCCTGTACAATGACCTCTATATAGATAACACTGACCATCATTACATCACTACTGACACTAGATGATGTCACAGCTTATCCCTCCCCCTCTCTGCTACAATGACCTCTATATAGATAACACTGACCCATCATACAACACTATTGACACTATGATGTCACAGCTATCCCTCCCTCTCCCTGTACAATGACCTCATATAGATAAAACACGGACCAATCATTAAATCACTACTGACAATAGATGATGTCACACCTTATCTCCTCCCCTCTCCTGTACAATGACCTCTAATAGATAACACTGACCCATCATTACATCACTACTGACAATAACTGATATCTGTAGAGTTCAATTGTATGGGAGACTCTAAAATGAAAAGGTCATAACAGGATCTTCCCCGGATTTAAGAATGGTTGAATAAATATGTCTTGTGAATGTGGGTCCAGATTGGATGTAGAGGAACTGAGGTCCTGGTTTCTTCACTCTCAGTAGTGGTTTTGGGTTTCTGTTCTGTTCAATTTGCCTTCTTTTAGTAAGTCTTAGCATTTGTATAAGTCATATTATAAACTCCTTCATAGGAAATCTCTCCACTTAGCGAGACTCTCCTGGTCTTCTGTTTGCCATAGAAGAAATCAACAGAAATCTGACGTCTTACCTAATATCACCCTGGGATATAAGATCTATGACTCCTGTTTATTAGAGCATAAAGCTGTACAGAAGTACACTGAGTATACTGTCAGGAGCAGGAAGCCGTCCCCAACTAAACTGTGAGACAAGAACAATGTGGTGTGCTTTTATTGGACACTTAATGTCTTCCTCCAGCCTGTCCATAGCGGAGATAACTGGGATCTATGGATATCTCAGGTAAGAAATCTCCAGCCTGTCATAGAGGAGATAACTGGGATCTATGGATATCCTCAGGTAAAATACATCTCCAGCCTGTCCATAGCGGAGATAACTGGGATCTATGGATATCCTCAGGTAAGATACATCTCCAGCCTGTCCATAGCGGAGATAACTGGGATCTATGGATATCCTCAGGTAAGATACATCTCCAGCCTGTCCATAGCGGAGATAACTGGGATCTATGGATATCCTCAGGTAAGATACATCTCCAGCCTGTCCATAGCGTAGGGTTCCGGGATCTTTGGATATCCTCAGGTAAGATACATGTCCAGCCTGTCCATAGCGGAGATAACTGGTATCTATGGATATCCTCAGGTAAGATACATCTCCAGCCTGTCCATAGTGGAGATAACTGGGATCTATGGATATCCTCAGGTAAGATACATCTCCAGCCTGTCCATAACGGAGATAACTGGAATCTATGGATATCCTCAGGTAAGATTCATCTCCAGCCTGTCCATAGCGGCGATAACTGGGATCTATGGATATCCTCAGGTAAGATACATCTCCAGCCTGTCCATAGCAGAGATAACTGGGATCTATGGATATCCTCAGGTAAGATACATCTCCAGCCTGTCCATAGCAGAGATAACTGGAATCTATGGATATCCTCAGGTAAGATACATCTCCAGCCTGTCCATAGCGGAGATAACTGGGATCTATGGATATCCTCAGGTAAGATACATCTCCAGCCTGTCCATAGCAGAGATAACTGGGATCTATGGATATCCTCAGGTAAGATACATCTCCAGCCTGTCCATAGCAGAGATAACTGGGATCTATGGATATCCTCAGGTAAGATACATCTCCAGCCTGTCCATAGCGTAGGGTTCCGGGATCTATGGATATCCTCAGATAAGATACATCTCCAGCCTGTCCATAACGGAGATAACTGGAATCTATGGATATCCTCAGGTAAGATACATCTCCAGCCTGTCCATAACGGAGATAACTGGGATCTATGGATATCCTCAGGTAAGATACATCTCCAGCCTGTCCATAGCGGAGATAACTGGGATCTATGGATATCCTCAGGTAAGATACATCTCAAGCCTGTCCATAGCGGAGATAACTGGGATCTATGGATATCCTCAGGTAAGATACATCTCAAGCCTGTCCATAGCAGAGATAACTGGGATCTATGGATATCCTCAGGTGCCTCATGTAAGATCATCTGCAGCCTTCCCATAGCGGAGATAACTGGGATCGATGGATATCCTCAGGTACATACATCCTCCAGCCTGTCCATAGCGAGATAAACTGGGATCTATGGATATCCTCAGGTAAGAGAATCTCCAGCCTTCCATAGAGAGATAACTGGGATCTATGGATATCCTCAGGTAAGATACATCTCCAGCCTGTCCTACTAGATAACTGGGATCTATGGATATCCTCAGTAAGATACATCTCCACCTTCCCATAGGAGATAACGGATCTATGGATATCCTCAGGTAAGATACATCTCCAGCCTGTCCAGCGGAGATAACTGGGATCTATGGATATCCTCAGGTAAGATACAACCTCTCCAGCCTGTCCATAGCGAAATAACTGGGATTATGGGATATCCTCAGGTAAGATTACTCGCCGCCTTCCATAAGCGGAGATAAAACTGGGATCATGGATTCCTCAGGTAAGATCATCTCCAGCCTGTCCATAGCGGATATAAACTGGGATCTATGGAATCCTCATGTAAGATACACTCCCAGCCATGTCCATACAGACATAACTGGGATCTATGGATATCCTCAGGTAAGTACATCTCCAGCCTGTCCATAGCGGAGATACTGGGATCTATGGATATCCTCAGGTAAGATACATCTCCAGCCTGTCCATAGCGGAGATAACTGGGATCTATGGATATCTCAGGTAAGAGATACATCTCCAGCCTGTCCCATAGCGGAGATACTGAATCTATGGATATCCTCAGGTAGAAACATCTCCAGCCTGTCCCATAGCGGAATAACTGGGATCTATGGATATCCTCAGGTAGATACATCTCCAGCCTGTCCATACGAGGTTCGGATCTGATATCCTCAGGTAGATACATGTCCAGCCTGTCCATAGCAGATAACTGGGATCTATGGATATCCTCAGGTAAGATACATCTCCAGCCTGTCCATAGCGGAGATAACTGGGAGCTATGAATTATCCTCAGGTAAGATACATCTCCAGCCTGTCTACAACGAGAATAACTGGAATCTTGGATATATCCTCAGTAAATACATCTCCAGCCTGTCCATAGCGGCAGATAACTGGGATCTATGGATACCCTCAGGTAAGAATACATCTCCACCTGTCCATAGCAGAGATAACTGGATCTATGGATATCCTCAGGTAAGATACATCTCCAGCCTGTCCATAGCGAGATAACTGGATCTATGGATATCCTCAGGTAAGATACATCTCCGCCTGTCCATAGCGAGATAACTGGGATCTATGGATATCCTCAGGTAAGATACATCTCCAGCCTGTCCATAGCGAGATAACTGGGATCTATGGATTCCTCAGGTAAGATACATCTCCAGCCTGTCCATAGCGGAGATAACTGGGATCTATGGATATCCTCAGGTAAGATACATCTCCAGCCTGTCCATAGCAGAGATAACTGGGATCTATGGATTCCTCAGGTAAGATACATCCCAGCCTGTCCATAGGGAAGTACGGATCTATGGATATCCTCAGATAAGAACAATCTCGCCTGTCCATAACGGAGATAACTGGAATCTATGGATATCCTCAGGTAAGATACTCTCCAGCCTGTCCATACGGAGATAACTGGGATCTATGGATATCCCTCATGGAAGATACATCTCCAGCCGTCCATAGCGGAGGATACTGGGATCTATGGATATCCCGGTAAGATACACTCCAAGCCTGTCCATAGCGGAGATAACTGGGATCTATGGATATCCTAGGTAAGATACATCTCAAGCCTGTCCATAGCAGGAGATAACTGGGATCTAGGATATCCTCGGTAAGATACATCTCCCCTGTCCATAGCGAGATAACTGGGATCTATGGATATCCTCAGTAAACATGTTATATTCCGCCACTTCAGTAATTAGAGAAACCCCAGCCCCCGTTATTATTTACATTGAACAGTCTTCTCGGGCCAGTTCTCTCCTCCCATATGGAAACCCAGGCATATTAGCCACTGTGATGTGCAACATCCCCCCACCGGGGCCTTTTCCGCTGGGCCGGATGCAGTCCGGGGCCCAGAAATATCGGAGTGGGACTGGCGGTTTGTTGGCCTAGGGCACGCGTGATGTCGCGGTAGCTTGGGTATCGGAGGGCTGTCCTACAGCCTGGCAGGTCTCCAGCAGGTGTTTTGTGCAGGATATGGAGGGAGGGCGGATGTACTGGTTCTTCCTGGGCAACCCCTGGGTGTCTGTAAGATAGGTTCCTGGGTAATGGATTGGAGCCCGTGGTGGTAAGCATATTTTATCTACGAGGATTAGAACGGAGGCAACATTGGTGCAAGCTCTAGCAGCAGATTCATCAAGCTACAAGGGTTATGGAGATAGGTGGTCCACAGGAAGGTTGCTCTTACCCGGTAGTAGCTTCAGGCTGGGCTGGTAAATGGAGCTGAGTCCGGAATGGTGGATCTCAGCTCTGGGGCTTAAGTCTCCTGACTTGCCCTAATGTGCTAGGCAGTGGCCTCTTCCTGCTATTAGGACCTGGCTGTTGCAGCACATATATTGCTGTTTCCTTCTCTCCTCTGCTTACTGGAGCTGACATGTGCTCCCAGATTAAGTCACTCTGACAACTCTGCAGCCTGAACCATGTGCTCCCACCCACAGGTGTTTTTATCTCCTATGGTCTTGGTAACACTCTCTAATAAGCTTACACCTGCTTTACAATACATAAGAAATATATTGCCAATGACATTTGGCATTGTTACCCTCCTACCTTACAGCGTGCTATAGCTGCAATTACAAAGTTTTCCAGTATTAGACGAACCTCCTAGAGAGGTGATCAGTCTCCCTAATGGATCCTGACATGAAGAAGGTGCTATTCCAATTACCACCTTACCCATACTTTAGCAGGGGTGCTGCATACTCCTTGGTAATTGAATTGAGCAATGGATGGTCAGCAATATGGACTAGAGCTGGCCAGTAGTAAACAGTCTAAGCTGTTGTAGTGCATATAGTGTGGTGGGTAAATAAGCAACCCACAGTCCTGGGGTGACTCATGTATCATAAATCCATGTTGTGTTCTCTCTTCCATTAGGACGAAGAATGAGAAGATCTGTGCTTCTTCTTCTCCTGATACATATCATTTCAGCCGTTGTACTTTCAGAGGTTCCTCGGTGCAGCCTGAAGCTGATCAGTGATGTGGAGTCTACCTCAGGTCCAGGAGATGTGACCATCGGAGGGATCATACAACTGTCCACCTCCGTAGTAGCTTCTAATATTTCTCACTCCTCGCAGGAAGTATTACAGTGTGACTGGTAAGTTTCCCTTAACCCCTTGAGAACACAGCCAGTGGATATGGAGTTTAATATAAAGGGGGGGGGGGTTATGTTTTTAAATGAATATTTATGTCTTATTCCTACAAATATTTATGCAGATAAATCCACAATGGGATCACATGACTATATCTCACAGTGGGGCTTATTTACTAAGGGTCCCGCAGCCACATTTTCGTAGGGTTTTCTGACTTTTCGGGCATGGAGCTGGGGATTGTGTCGCAGGCGAGTGGTGCATCAGTGCGAATTAACTTTGAATTTGTGTTGCAAGATTAAGCACTTACATGCACCAGGAAGAAGAAGGTGAACTCCGGGGACCTGAGCGGGGAAGCGACACATGCAGGATATCGGGCGCGGGATCCTAATGCATCGAGGCAGCTGTGAATTGGAGTCGGGGAGTTGTGTGATAATTTTATACATTTGTCACCCCGGCCCACACATAATTCCGATGTTACCAGCCCATAAATGGGTCTAGAACAGCTGCAGAAAGCCAAGGACAGCACTTCCAATGATACCGGTATTATCCTGCTGGCTTCTTCCTAGCTAGAGATCTGGCTTTCCCTCACTCCCCTTAATACAGGGTGCTCGTACATGTATTGCAAGTAGAAATCCCAGCCAATCAGGACACAGAATCACAGGCTGAAGCCTCTCCTCAGCAACACAGATGTGACTGTAACCTGAAGTCATTTCCACATCCTCACATCCATCCTAACAAGCAATTCAGCTACACTGCCCTGTCCACACACATACTTACCCCTCACCCAGACATCACAGGAGCCCGACACACATATATATCTATGCACTGTTACACAGATGGACCAGTAATCGATTACAATCTTATGACTATTATAAACACTTACCTGCCAGGTTGCCCGTCAGGTGCCATCACTCTCCCCTTATCCCAGGACAGTGCGCGAGGGGAATTACAGAGAACAGAGAAGACAGAGCACACACACAGGTAAATAGGCTGCATCCTGTGTACCATACAGCTGTTAATAACAATTAGGTACTAGCAAACTATCACATCTGGAAAAGTCAGTATGATCAGTCAAATTCTGACTATAATATCTACATACTAGAGCACATTTGGCGATACTCAGTATAAGCCATACACTATTGCGATATGATATCTCCTGATGTCCTGACATGCACAGTATTTGAATTTCTCCAGTTGTGTGCGCAGGTGCTGAGCGCTCACCCCCTCTCGCACACATGTAAATCAGACACGACTGACATGCCTGAGTTTAACCCTGTAACAAACAAGTAGCCCCATTTTCTAATCCCCTTCCAAATGATAACTAAAATCCTTATCATAACATAACATTTACACCGTGAGACCCCACCATGGAGAGACCTCATCACTACATGTACACATGTGCAAAAACGGCCAGCTTCTATGAGCTGGCTAGCCGCCAGTAGTATACAGCCAACCCCATTTAGTATATAGCCAGCCCCCTGTAGTATACAGCCATCCAGCCCCCAGTAGTATACAGCCAGCCCCCTTTAGTATATAGCCAGCCAGCCCTCATTAGTATATAGCCATCCCCCTGTGGTATACAGCCAGCCAGTCCCCAGTTTGACCAACACTTATAAAAAATAGTTATATAATCACCTTTAGGTGGTCCCGATGCTCGGAGCGACTGCTCTTCTGTCTTCTCTGCGATGCTCTGGTCCTCGCGGCTCCTCTTCTGTCTAAGGTAACAGCCGGTAGAGCGCATGGCCGCGGCTCCGCCTGCTGTTACCATAGACAGAAGACAGAAAAGGAGCCACGGGGACCGGAGAATCGCAGAGAAGACAGAAGAAGAGCCGCACCGACATCGGGGAGCCGCGCCATGCATCGAGGGCACAAGGTGATTGTGTAAGTTTATTTTTTTAATTGACTCGTGTATAAGCCGAGGTGAGGATTTTCAGCACATTTTTTGTGCTGAAAAACTCGGCCTATACACAGGTATTTAAGGTGTATGATATATTTAATTATGGTTTATGTAAATTTGCCTCCTATTATGAATTTCTGCACAGTTTAGGCTATGGGGCTCATTTACTTACCCGGTCCTGTCACGATCGTGCAGCGCGTTGTCCGACGTGGATTCGGGTTCTGCTGGGATTCACTCGGTCATGCGCCCGATATCCAGTAGGTGTCACTGCTGTGCTGAGGTCCGCCGGAGTTCACCTGCTTCTTCCCGGTGCATGTAAGCGCTTGATCTTGCGACACATTTAGGTTTTTAAATTCCTCGGTTTTTCCTAATCCGTTGGGTTGTCCAATGGCCACGCCCCTGATTTCTGTCGCGTGAAAGCCGGCGCGATTGCGCCAAAATACGGTCGCGTGCGACAAAATCCCGGCAAACCCGACGAAAGTGCGGCCGCGGAGCCCTTAGTAATTGAGCCCCTATAATTTGTGTTGTTCTAGCTCTTAGGTTATACGGATATTCCTCTCTGTACATTTTTAGCTTATACACAGGCCAATAGTCCTTATCTGTTTTCCATTTAAGGCATCTGTACTGATTTGTATTTCATAGTTTCATAGCTTATACGGTTGAAACAATACGCTTGTCCATCAAGTTGAACCAAGGAAGGGATTGGATAAGGACGGAATATAGGGGGAACAATTCTATATAACATAACCATCAATGTAATTTAGGTGTGAAAAGACATCTTAGTTATCGCTTTTATTTATTTCGTTATCACTTTTAGCCTGTACATTTATTTTATATTTTGGACCTTATGTTCTAAACCTCAGATCATTTCCAAACTATTGGGGGGGGGGGGTACAATCTATACAGCCCGGGGTCTGTGATAGTCATAAACTTATTCTACTACTACTACTTCTACTACTACCACCAATACACATCATCGATATAAGATGTTATATTACTGTGTGCGGGGAAGTAAGGCCCAACAGAATGTGCCACTAAGGGGGCCCTGAAATTCCTAGTTGTTGCCTTGACAATGGAAAGCCACCACAATCATCACAATTCCTAGTTGTTGCCTTGACAATGGAAAGCCACCACAATCATCACATAGGAAGATGGGGATGGCAAGGGCTAGCTCTTTGGGCTCCCTATCCAGGGGACACTAGACTCTATGGGATGCGGGGGCACTATGACTGTATATGCCTTGTGGGGACACTATGACTATATGGGCTATTGGGGGACACTATGACATATAGGCTATGGTGGGCGCACTAGGACTATATAGGCTATTGTGGGGACACTGACTCGATGGGCTTATTGTGGGGCACTAGAACTGGATATGCTATTGTGGGGACCACTATGATAATGGGGCTTGTTGGGGGAACTAGACTATATAGGCTATTGTGGGGGCACTATGACTATATAGGCTATTGTGGGGACACTATGATATAGGGGCTACGTGGGGGCACTATGACTGTTACGCTGGTGTGGGGAAAACTATGACTATCTAGAATACTCGGGGCAACTGGACTACATTGGTGTACTGTGGGGGTCTTGCTCTACGGGCGATGTTATTTAATTGGCTACTGAGGGGACATGACAGTGCTCTCACCGAGCAACAAAACGTCCTAAATTTATGTTAAGAAGGTTTGTCAATTGTGGAAAATTCAGTTGTATTCTGACAGAGATTAAATCAAGCGGGAAGAAGCTGACCTGTCAGCTAGGGGGGGGAAATGCGACTCATCAGGCGAGGCACAGATTACAGTCCGGTGTTCTTACCCATGTGCTTTGTTCCTTGGTTCTTCTCTATGCGAGGGGAGCTACATGGAGATGGTGTTTATACTGTGTCTGATTTCTCATCTAACAGCAGCACATAAATCTGGGGGCAGTAATAAGGCTGTCTGTTACACGCTGCTTGTGTCTGGTGCTGTTTATTAGAAGGAACCTTGTTTCGGTAAATGTATAAGCTTGATTCTTGCCTCTATCAATGTAGTGACTGGTTTGGTAGGTTATTTGTGTGGTTAAGCTGGTTCTTGGCTGGATCTAATGTATGCTCTTGGTTTGCGTACAGGTATTCGGCGGTAAGCTCGGTTTTTGTCTTGTATTCTGTAGTTCTTGGTTCTGGTAAGGTCTTTTGAGGTAAGTTGTTCGTGTCTTGTATTTAGTAGTTACTTGGTTCTGGTAGGTATTTGTGGGTAAGCTGGTTATGTCTTGTATTTATTGTAGTGATTTGGTTGGGAAGTTAGTCTGTGGGAAGCTTGGGCTTGTCATGGATCTATGTACTAGCTTGGTTTTGGTAAGGTATCTGTGTGGTAAGATTGTTCTGTCTTGTATTCATGTAGTTATCTTGGGTTTGAAGGAAGTGTGGGTACGTTTGGTTCTTGTCCCTGTATCTATGTAGTTATCTGGTTCTGGTAAGGTATTCGGGGTAAGCTGGTTCTTGTCCTGCCTATGTAGTTCTCTGGTCTGGTACGGTACTCTGGAAGTTTGGTTCCACTGTGTATCTATGTAGTAAGATTGGTTTGATTGGTTATAGTATGTAGAAGATAGGTTGTGGTACTGTTCTAATGTTTGTTTTGTTACGGTAATATTACATTCTTGTTCATATTACTGTTTTCTGTTCTACACTCAGAATCATTCCAAATATTGGGGGGGGGGGGGTACAACTAGACAGCCGGGGCTGTGCTAGTCATAAAGTTATTCTCTACTACTACTTCTACTATACCACCAATACCACATCAGCGATATAAAGATGTTATATACTGTGTGCGGGAAGTAAGGCCCCACAGAAATGTGCCCACAGGGGGCCTGAAAATTCCTAGTTGTTGCCTTGACAATGGAAAGCCACCACAATCATCACGTAGGAAGATGGGGATGGCAAGGGCTAGCTCTTTGGGCTCCCTATCCAGGATGGCGTCCGCTATGCTCGCATACTGGCACTGATTATTGAGCAGCCATGCGTCTAGACCCACCATATCAAGCCAACATGGGGGACTGTTATCACACGGGGAAAGAAGGGAGATGTTTACTTGCTTCTAAGAAAAACTACTAAAGTAGTAGCGGCACAGATAACACTGACCCATCATTACATCACTGCTGACAATAGATGATGTCACAGCTTATCCCCTCCCCTCCTGTACAATGATCCTCTATAGTAACCCTGACCCCGTCAAACATCACTACTGACAATAGGATGATGGCACAAGCTTCTATCCTCGACCCCTAGGTACATGACCCTCGATATAGATACACACTGACCCCATATTTAGCACACAGACAATAGATGATGTCCAAGTTAATCTCCTCCCCCTCCCTGTACAATGCACCTCATATACGATAACACTGACCCGTCATTACACACTACTGGACAATAGATGAAGTCAAAGCTTATCTCCTCCCCTCCTGTTACATGACTCTAGTATAGTAACACGATCCCATCATACATCACTATAGAAAGAAGATGAGCACAGCTTATCTCTCCCCCCTACCTGCTACAAATGACCTCTATATAGATACACTACCATCATTACATCAATACTGACAATAGATGGTGTCAGAGCATTATCTCCTCTCCCTCCCTTCACAATGACCTTATCATAGATAGAATGACCCATAAGTACATAACTAAGGACAATGAGAGTCACAGATTATTCTCTCCCTCTCTGAACAATGACCTGTCTATTCAGTAACATGACCCATCAGTACATCCACTACTGACAATAATATGATGTCACAGCTGATCTCATCCTCACCCTCGATACAATGACCTCTTATAGAAGCACTGAGCCGTCAACCCATCATAGAAAATAGATGAGGTCACAGCTTATCCCTGCCCCCTCTTGATACAATGGACCTATCTATCATAACACTGGACCACGTATTACCTCACTAATGAGCAATAGATGATGTCACAGCTATCTCCTCCCCTCTCCTGCTACAATACTTCTATATAGATATACCACTGACCATCATAATCACTACTGACAATAGATGTCACAGCTTATCTCCTCCCCCTCCACTGTACATGCCTCTATATAGATAACACTGACCATCATACATCACTATGACAATACATGAAGTCACAGGCTATCTCCTCCCCTCTATGCTACAATGACCCTATATATAGATAACACTGGACCCATCTACATACACTACTGACAACTATGATGTCAAAGCCATCTCCGCCCCCTTCCCTGTACAATGAACTTCGACATATAGATAGACAACACGGACCATCATACATCACTACTGACAATAGATGATGTCACAGCTTATCTCCTCCCCCGTCCCTGTACAATGACCTTTATATAGATAACACTGACCCATCATTACATCACTACTGACAATATATGATATCTGTAGAGTTCAATATGTATGGGAGACTCTAAAATGAAAAGGTCATAACAGGATCTCCCCCGGGTTTATAGATGGTGAATAAATATTTGTCTGTGAATGTGGGTCAGTTGGATGTAGAGGAACTGAGGTCCTGGTTTCTTTCACTCTCAGTAGTGTTTGGGTTTCTGTTCTGTTCATTTGCCTTCTTTTAGTAAGTCTTAGCATTTGTAATAAGTCATATGTATAACTCCTTCATAGGAAATCTCTCCACTTAGCGAGACTCTCCTGGTCTTCATGTTTGCCATAGAAGAAATCAACAGAAGATCTGACGTCTTACCTAATATCACCCTGGGATATAAGATCTATGACTCCTGTGTATTAGAGCATAAAGCTGTACAGAGTACACTGAGTATACTGTCAGGAGCAGGAGAAGCCGTCCCCAACTACAACTGTGATGACAAGAACAATGTGGTGGCTTTTATTGGACACTTAATGTCTTCCTCCAGCCTGTCCATAGCGGAGATAACTGGGATCTATGGTTATCCTCAGGTAAGATACATCTCCAGCCTGTCCATAGCGGAGATAACTGGGATCTATGGATATCCTCAGGTGAGATACATCTCCAGCCTGTCCATAGCGGAGATAACTGGGGTCTATGGATATCCTCAGGTAAGATACATCTCCAGCCTGTCCATAGCGGAGATAACTGGGATCTATGGATATCCTCAGGTAAGATACATCTCCAGCCTGTCCATAGCGGAGATAGTAGGATGGCCAAACTAGATGACACACTGATATAGGAGGGCTTATTAGTGGGAGGAACGCCTAATACTAGTAGTAGGTGCACATTGGATGGGGAACGACGTAGTGACTAAAGGGTAGATAGAGGCTAGTGTGGGTGCACTATGGCTAATAAGGCTATAGGTGGTGGGGACACGCTGAGCAGCTAAAAAAGTAGAAGGGAAAGAAAAAAACTGCAAGTGGTGTGGGATACCTACTAGAGACACGCAGTAATGAGAGCATAGTTGTGGTGGGGGCATATGAAAAACTGTTGAATCAAATGCTATTGTTGGGACACTATTGACTATATGGGCTATTGTGGGGGACACTATGGGACTATATGAAAGGCTAGTTGTGGGGGCACTATGGACTCTATAGGTGAATAAGCTATTGTTGGGGACACAAATAGTACTTATATAAAGGGCGTATTGTGGGGGACACAAAATATGCTGGTAGATGCTATGGTGGGAAGGACAAAGCTGATGGCCTATATGTGTTCTGGAATTGTGGGGGTACACATATACTATCATAGGACTCTTGTGGGGACACCTATGAACTCTATAGAGGCTATTGTGGGAGGGTAAGGACATATGATACTAGGAGTGGGACTTTGAGTGGGGAGAACAACGTCTGGATGACCCGGAGCGTAGTGTGGGGACACTATGGACTATATAAGTCTACTGTCGGGGCACTGGGTGACTACATTGGTTACTGGTGGGCGGTATTGTTATACATGGGGCGATGTTATTATATTGGCTATGAGTGGAGACATGACAGTGTTCTCTACCCCCGAGAAGCACCAAACAGTCACTAAATTTATGTAAGAAGGTGATGAAAAATTTCAGTTGCTCTATCTGCAGAGATAAATCATTACTGGAAGAAGCTGAGTGGCGCTAGGGGGAAAATGTTTCGTGACTCTCATGCGAGGCACCGGAGATTTACACGTAATGCTTTAATTACCCATGGTGCTTTGTTCTCGTTAATCCTTCTCATGAGAGAGCACAGCGATGGGTGTTATACTGTGTCTGATTTATCCTCTAACAGGCAGACATCATAAAATCTAGGGCAGTAAAGTCGTCTGTTCACTCTGCTTGTTTCTGGTGCTGTATATGAAGTACACGCTTGTTTCTGCGTAAATGATAAGGCTTATATCTTGTCCTCTATCAATGTGATGTATCTTGGTTATAGTAAGGTTTTGGTGGAGTAGCTTGGTTCTTGTCCTGGATCTATGTCATGATCTTGGTTTCTGCGTAAGGTATTCTGCGTAAGCTCGGTTCTTGTCTTTATTTATGTAGTTACTGGGTTACTGGTAAGGTATTTTTGAGTAAGCTTGGTCTGTCTTTATTCTTGTAGTATCATCTTGGTGTCTGGTAAGGTCATTTTTGGTAAGCTTGGTTCTGTCTGTGTATTTAATTGATAGTGATTTTGGTCTTGGAGTAAGGTATTCACTTGTGGTCACGCTTGGTTTTGTCCTGATCTATGCTAATGATCTTGGTTCTGCGTAAGCGTATTTGTGTTGGTAAGGCTTGGTTCTTGTACTTGTGATTCATGTAGTGGTATTTTGGTTTGCGTAAGAGTATTTGTGTGGGTAAGTTTTTGATTCTTTGTCCTGTATCTATGTCAGTATCTTGGTGGATTCGGGTAAGGGTATTCTTGTGGTAATGCGTGGTCTGTCGTTATCTATGTAGTTTCATCTTGGTTCTGGTACGATACTCTGTGGTTAAGCTTGGTTCCATCTGGTGTATCTATGTAGTAAGATTGGTTTGATGGTATATGTATGTAGTAAGATTGGTTTGGTACTGTTCTAATGTTTAGTTTTTGTATAGTTCAATATAAATTTTTGATCATATTACTGTTTTATGTTCTAAAACCTCAGATCATTTCCAAACTTTGGGGGGGTGGAGGGGAGGGGGGGGGGGGTACAATCTATACCGCCGGGGTCTGTGATAGTCATAAACTTATTCCTACTACTAACTACGTCTAACTACTACCACACTCCACAATCAGACAATCATCGATATAGGATGTTATTACTTACTGTGTGGCGGGAGTAGTGGCCCACAGAGTGCCACTAAGGGGACCCTCTAACTTCCTAGTGTTGGCCTGACAATGGAATAGCCACCACAATCATCACGTAGGAAGATGGGATGGCAAGGGCTAGCTCTTTGGGCTCCCATCCAGGATGGCGTCCGCTATTGCGCATACTGCACGGATTATTGGGCAGCCAATGCGTCTAGACCACCATAATCAAGCCAACATGGGGGACTGTTATACACGGGGAAAAGAAGGAGTATGTTTACTTGCTTCTAAGAAAAACTACTTAAGTAGTAGCGCACAATAACACTGACCCATCATTACATCACTGCCAAACCGTGTCACAGCTTATCGCTCCACCCTCCCTGTACAATGACCTCTAAGTATAAACAAGACCCATCACTCTCACGTACTGACAATAGATGATGTCACAGCTTATCTCCTCCCCTCCCTGTACATGACCTCTTATTAGATAACACTGACCCATCATTACATCACTACTGACATAATGATTCATCAGCTAATCTCCTCCCCTCCCTGTACATGACCTCTATATAGATAACACGTGACCCATCATTACATCACTCTGACATAGATGATGTCACAGCTTATCTCCTCCTCCTCCCTGTACAATGACCTCTATATAGTATACACTGACCTCATTACATCAATGCTGACAATAGAAATGTCACAGCTTATCTCCTCCCCATCCCCTGTACAATGACCTTATATAGATAACACTGACCCATCATTACATCCCTGCTGACAATAATGATGTCACAGCTTATCTCCTCCTCCTCCCTGTACAATGACCTCTATATAGATAACACGGACCCATCATTACATCACTACTCGAAAAATATGATGTCACATTGATCATGTCTCCCCCCCTCCCTGTACAATGACCTCTATATAGATAACACTGACCCTCAACTATAACCATCCTACTGACAAATGATGATGCCACAGCTTATCTCCTCCCCCCCCTGTACATGACCTGTATATAGATAACACTGACCCATCATTACATCACTACGTACAAAGATTATGTCACAGCCTTATCCTCCTCCTTCCCTGTACAATGTACTCTCTATACATAACCTGACCCGTACATTACATCACTACTGACAATAGATATATGTCACAGCTTATCTCCTCCCCCTCCCTGTACAATGACTCATCATAATAGATAACCCTGACCCTCAGTACAAGTCACTACTTGAATAGATCTATCACATGCTTAACTCCCTCCCCTCCCTGTACAATGACCTCTATATAGATACACTGACCGCATCTACATCACTACTGACAATAGATGTGTCAGCTTATCTCCGCCCCCCCCTGTACAATGACCTCTATACGATACACTACACATATACATCACTTAAGACAATAGAGATGTCAAGAGCTTATCTCCTCCCCTCACTTCTGTACAAATACCTCTATATAGTAGCCACTGACCATACATTACATCAACTACTGACAATAGATGATGTCAAGCTTATCTCCTCCTCCATGTACAGACCCTCATGTATAGATAGCACTGACCCATATTGCCATCACACTGACAATAGATGATGTCACAGCTTATCCCCCTCCCCCCCTGTACAATGACCTCCTATATGATAACTGACCATCATTACATCACTAACTGAAAAAAGATGATGTCACACTTATCTCCTCCCCTCCTGTCAATCACCTCTATATAGATACACTGACCCATCATTACATCACTACTGACAATAGATGATGTCACAGCTTATCTCCTCCCCTCTCCCTGTACAATGTCCTCGTATATAGTAACACTGACCACATCATTACATCCCTACTGACAATACTGGTCACCGCTTATCTCCTCCCCCTCCTCTGTACAATGACCTCTATATAGATAACACCTGATCCATCATTCACTCACTACTGACAATAGAATGTCACAAGCTTATCTCCCGCCCCTCCCTGTACAATGACCTTTATATAGATAAACACTGACCCTCATTCCATCACTACTGACAATCAGATGTGTCACATGTTCTCCCCTCCCCCTCCCTGTACAATGACCTCTATATAGAAACTGACCCCATCATTACATCACTACTGACAATAATGATGCACACACAGCTTACCTCCTCCTCCTCCTCCTGTACAATGACCTCTTATAGATAACACTGACCCCTCATTACATCACTACTGACATAGATGACATGTCACAGCTTATCTCCGCCACCTCCTCCTGTAACAATGACCTTTATATAGTAACACTGACCCATCATACATCACTACTGACAATAGATGATGTCACCCTATCTCCTCCCCCCTCCTGTACAATGACCTCTATATAGATACCACTGACCCATCTTATCACACTACTGACAATAGATGATATCACAGATTATCTCCTCCCCCCCCTGTACAATGACCTCATATAGATAACACTGACCCCTCATTACATAACATATAAATACTGTAAGCAACTTTGGGGGAGAGGAGTAAAAGTATTCTTTTGCAGTTAAAATCTGAATTAATATGCGAGATGGGTCTAGTGAAGAACTGGCTATATGATAACCCCCTCACTTCTCCTATATGTCAAGCTTATCTGTGTGCGGGGAGTAAGCCCAACAGAATGCCTAAGGGGGCTGAAATTCCTATTGTTGCCTTGACAATGGAAGCCCCCACAATCATCACATAGAATATGGGATGGGTCAAGGGCAGCTCTTTGGGCTCCCTATCCAGATGGCGTCCGCTATGCTCGAATACTGGCACTGATTATTGGCAGCATGCGTCTAGACCCACCAATCAAGCCAACATGGGGGACTTTTATCACCGGGAAAGAAGGGAGATGTTTACTTGCCTCTAAGAAAACTACTAAGTAGTAGCGGCACAGACCACTGACCCATCATTACATCACTGCTGACAATAGATGATTGCACAGCTTATCCCCTCCCCATCCCTGTACAATGACCTCTATATAGATAACACTGACCCGTCACTACTCACTACTGACAATAGATGATGTCCAAGCTTATCTCTCCCCCCTGTACATGACCTCTATATAGATAAACCTGACCCAGTCATTACTATCTACAGACATAGATGATGTCACAGCTATCTCCTCCCCTCCCTGTACAATGTCCTCTATATATATAACACTGACCCATCATTACACACTACTGATAATATAGGTCACCTTATCTGTGTGGGGGAAGTAGGCCCAACAGAATGTCCACTAGGGGGGCCCTGAATTCCTAGTTGTTGCCTTGACAATGGAAAGCCACCACAATTCATCACGTAGGAAGTGGGTGGCAAGGCTAGCTCTTTGGGCTCCCTAATCAGGATGGCGTCCGCTATGCTCGCATACTGGCACTGATTATTGAGCAGCCATGCGTCTAGACCCACAATATCAGCCAACATGGGGACTGTTATCACACGGGGAAAAGGGATATTTTTACGTTGCTTCTAAGAAAACTACTAAGTAGTAGCGGCACAGATAACACTGACCCATCATTACATCACTGCTGACAATAGATGATGTCACAGCTTATCCCCTCCCCATCCCTGTACAATTACCTCATAGAATAACCTGACCCGTCACTTACATCACACGGACAATAGATGATGCACAAGCTTTCCCCTCCTCCTGTACATGACCTCTATATAAGATAACACTGACCCATTATTATACATCACACAGACAATAGATGATGTCACAGCTATCTCCTCCCCCTCCCTGTACAATGACCTCTATATAGATAACACTGATCCATCATTACATCACTACTGACAAAGATGATGTCACAGCTTATCTCTCCTCCTCTCCCTGTCAATGACCTCTATATAGAACACTGACCCATCATTACATCACTACAGAAATAGATGATATCACAGCTTATCTCCTCCCCCTCCCTGTACAATGACTCTATATAGATAACACTGATCCATTTACATCACTACTGACAATAGATGGTGCACAGCTATCTCTCCTCTCCCTCCCTGTACAATGACCTCATCTATAGATAACACTGACCCATCATAATCACTACTGACAATAGATGATGCACAGCTTATCTCCTCCTCCTCCCGTACAATGACCTCTATATAGATACCACTGACCCATCAATACATCACACTACTGACAAAATATGATGTCACAGCTGATCTTCTCCCCCTCCCTGTACAATGACCTCTATATAGATAACACTGACCGTCACCATCTACCATCACTACTGACATAGATGATTCACAGCTTCTCTCTCCCCCTCCTTGTACAATGACCTCTCTATACATACACTGACCCTCATTACATCACTACTGACAATAGATATGTCACAGCTATCTCCTCCCCCTCCCTGACAATGACTTCTATATAGATAACACTGACCACCATTACAACTCACTACTGACAAAGATAATGCCACAGCTTATCTCCTCCCCCTCCCTGTACAATGACCTCTATATAGATAACACTGACCCATCATTACATCACTACTGACACTAGATGATGTCACAGCTTATCTCCTCCCCCTCTCTGTACAATGACCTCTATATAGATAACACTGTACCCATCATTACATCACATTGACAATAGATGAGTCACAGCTATCGTCCTCCCTCTCCCCTTACAATGACCTCTATATAGATAACACGACCCCTCATTACATCACTACTGACAATAATGATATTCACACTTATCTCCTCCCCCTCCATGTTACAATGACCTCTTATGATACACTGACCCATCATTACATTCACTACTGACAATATATGATATCTGTAGAGTTCAATATGTATGGAGACTCTAAAATGAAAAGGTCATAACAGATCTTCCCCGGGATTTAATAGATGTTGAATAAATATGTCTCGTGAATGTGGGTCCAGATTGGATGTAGAGGAACTGAGGTCCTGTTTCTTCACTCTCAGAGTAGTTTTTGGGTTTCTGTTCTGTTCATATTTGCCTTCTTTTAGTAAGTCTTAGCATTTGTATAAGTCATATTATAAACTCCTTCAAGGAAATTCTCTCCACTTAGCCGAGACTCTCCTGGTCTTCAATGTTTGCCATAGAAGAAGAATAACAGAAATCTCTACGTCTTACCCTAATATCACCCTGGGATATAAGATTATGACTCCTGTGTATTAGAGCATAAAGCTGTACAAGTACACTGAGTATACTGTCAGGAGCAGGGAACCGTCCCCAACTACAACACTGTGATGACAAGAACAATGTGGTGGCTTTTATTGGGACACTTAATGTCTTCCTCCAGCCTGTCCATAGCGGAGATAACTGGGATCATGGATATCCTCAGGTAAGATAGCATCCCAGCCTGTCCTAGCGAGATACTGGGACTATGGATATCCTCAGGTAAGATACATCTCCAGCCTTCCATAGGCGGAGATAACTGGGTCTATGGATATCTCAGGTAAGATACATCTCCAGCCTGTCCATAGCGAGATAACTGGGATCTATGGATATTCCTCAGGTAAGATACATCTCCAGCCTGTCCATAGCGGAGATAACTGGGATCTATGGATATCCTCGTAAACACATCTCCAGCCGTGTCCATAGCGAGATAACTGGATCTATGGATATCCTCAGGTAAGATACATCTCCAGCCTGTCCATAGCGGATATCTGGATCTATGGAATCCTCAGGTAAGAACATCTCCAGCCTGTCCATAGCGGAGATAACTGGAGATATCATAGGATTCCTCAGTATAAGTATACTCTCCAGCCTGTCCATAGCAGAGATAACTTGGATCTATGGATACCTCAGGTAGAACATCTCCAGCCTGTCCATAGCGGAGATACTGGGATCTATTGGATATCCTCAGGTAGATACATCTCCAGCTCTCCATGCGGAGATAACTGGGATCTATGGATATCTCCAGGTAAGAATCCATCTCCAGCATGTCCCTAGCGGAGATAACTGGGATCTATGGATATCCTCAGGTAAGATAACATCTCCAGCCTGTCCATAGCGGAGTAACGGGATCTATGGATATCCTCAGTTAAGACAATCTCCAGCCTGTCCATAGCGGAGATAACTGGGATCATGGAATCCTCAGGTAAGATACATCTCCGCCGTCCATAGCGGAGATAACTGGGATCTATGGATATCCTCAGGTAAGATACATCTCCAGCCTGTCCATAGTGGAGATAACTGGATCTATGGATATCCTCAGAGAATATACATCTCCAGCCTGTCCATAGCGGAGATAACTGGGATCTATGGATATCCTCAGGTAAGATACATCTCCAGCCTGTCCATAGCGGAGATAACTGGGATCTATGGATATCCTCAGTAAGATCACATCTCCACCTGTCCATAGCGGAGATAACTGGATCTATGGATATCCTCAGTAAGATACATCTCCAGCCTGTCCATAGCGGAGATAACTGGATCTATGGATATCTCAGGAAGATACATCTCCAGCCTGTCCATAGCGGAGATAACTGGGATCTATGGATATCCTCAGGTAAGATACATCTCCAGCCTGTGCAACGTCCATGCCAATGCGCATGGCAGAGGAGTAGTTTGCCACCCAGTACAGATGGGGGTAATTGAGCAGATGAATATACTGCCTGGATAGGCCGGGGTTAAGCTGATTTGACTGTTAATGTTTTTGTCCAATGATATGCCTCAATGCACTTAATTGTGAACTGGAGTGTGATTGGGGAGTGAACCACCACCTGACCAGAGGGAGTAACAAAACCCCTGGACAGGAAGTGACACGCTTCTGTCAGGGGGCCATCATCTCTTAGAGCACATGCTCTTACTACAGGCCTCCTAGGCCTCAGCTCTCACTGCAGAGCTACAGAGTGTCAGTCCACCTTTAGGGCTGATATTAAAGATCCCAGCCTGCCCCTGCATCCAGGCTGGTGAACAGACTCCAGTGGTTCCCTCTCCAAGAGCACTCCCAGTATCCTACACCTGTAAGGAATCATTTGGCACGTTGCCTGCTGTTGCTGTTGGTTCAAATAAAGAACTGTGAGTTATTTTTGCACAACGTTGCCTCCGGCTGGTCCCTGCTACGGCTGTAGCATCAAGGGCGCCCCATCCATACACCAGGGACACATTATACAGACTCTAAGGGCTGCTCCAGGGAGAACCAGTACATCAGCCTCTCCCTCTACATCATTTCTTGCCAACACCACCTGCTGCAGACCTGCCAGGCTGTAGGATGGCCCTCCAGTTCCCATACCAAGCACCATGACACTAGCGTGCCTAGGCCGCAACCGCCAGCCACTCCAGTATTCTGGGCCCCGGCTGCCTCCAGACCCCAAGGAAAGGCTAGGCCCCGGTGGGTGATGTTGCAAGTGGTGTCACGAACAGGATTTCTACTTCTGTGCCTTATTCTTGCACTATAGACTGTCCTTTATTGAAAAACTACTGTGCTGCCTAACTCTGCTGCCATCTGGGTTTAGGCCCAAATGACTTTGTGCTATTTTTGACATTTAATGTGTTATACTGCTGCCACATGCTGTCGAGCTCCGCTCCAGCACTCAGGATGTTAATCCCTGCAACGGACTCTGTCAGCTCTGCTGCATCTGGCCCTGCAGTTCCTGAAGCGTTTACCTCAGGATATTGTGGCGCAGCAAGTAATTCCAGCCCTCCAAAACCTTCACTGGCGGGAAATCCAGATGACTCTTCAAGCTCCAACCATGCACGGATGGCGCGAATCCCGCCTCCTGTGGCGCAGGAGAAAATAGAGCCCACCACAGCTCCAGGCGGGAAAGGCTTGGACTCCACCCTGTGGCGAATAGCGGACTGCCCTGCCTCATCAAAGTGCCAGAACTTCTTTGGACTTTGAACAGAGAGGTCAACACCATGTTCGGTCCTAGGCCTCTGCCCTCAGCTGAGGCACCGGAGTTCTTAGAAGCCTTGGAGACTGTCATCGTGGTCTCCGCACAGGACCTACCTACAGTCAGTGATGGAGCGCCATGCTCCACCCGGGCGGTTCCTGCTGCCTCTCCCGGCTACCATGCTGGTACCGCGGGCCCACGTGGAGGTGCCACGTGGGGAGGCCCCGACTCCTGCCGGGCCAGCGTCTGAGCCTACTGCAACTCCCGCCAAGTCAGTGCCTGGGCCTATTACAGTTGGCGAACATCCTGCAGTTCCTGTTATGGTTCCCGATCCTCCGACTGCTCCTTCTCCAGTTCCGGCACCTGCCCGACCACCTGCCCGACTGCTCCGGAGAGACGACCTCCACCGGCATCTCCGAGACGCTGTCTCGGAACAGAGATGTTTGGAGAAGGCAGGCAGGCCGATCTAAGGAAGGCGCTTGGGTCAAGCAGAACCGGACCACTGGGATGGTCTGTTACTTGGACCGGCAGCGGGGCTTCGGCTTCGCCACCGTACGGGAGGTCTTCATTCCCCGCTAGTCCATCAAGAGGCCTGATCTGCCGGAGTGGCTTCACAACTTGAAGCCAGTGGAGTATATTGAATTTTCCCTGCAGAAAGGACCCCGCGGACCCTGTGCTGCTGGTGTCATCCGGATCCCGGATCCAGAGGAGGACCGCTACCAGTCCAGTGAGGATTTTTTGAGGATGATGAGTGGCCAGAGTCTCCGACTTCCTCTTCTTCACCTGCGGTAAGCCCCCAGGCTGTGACCCATGTTAATGCTCCGTCCACTGTCATCGTGAGCACGGATCCCATTGCCATCCACGGGCCAGGCATGGTACAGGGGAGCACCCCCACCACCTCTACTGCAGGGAGTGCATCTAGATCCCAAGGGTCCTCCGTGGTGGAGGATGGTCCGGCTGATGAGTTTTACCCGGAAGCTCCGACAGGAACATCACCCCGGGCAGCCACCAGATTACATGTAAGGAGATATCAGGAGATTAGCAGAGATGTATGGAGAGTACAGGGTGTGGACTGGAGATTACATGTGAGGAGATATCAGCAGATTAGGAGAGATGTATGGAGGGGACATGGTGTGAACTGGAGATTACATGTAAGGAGATATCAGGGGATTAGGAGAGATGTATGGAGGGAACATGGTGTGAACTGGAGATTACATGTAAGAAGATATCAGGGGATTAGGAGAGATGTATGGAGGGGACATGGTGTGAACTGGAGATTACATGTGAGGAGGTATCAGGGAATTAGGAGAGATGTATGGAGAGGACAGGGTGTGGACTGGAGATTACATGTGAGGAGGTATCAGGAGATTAGGAGAGATGTATGGAGAGGACAGGGCATGGACTGGAGATTACATGTGAGGAGATATCTTGAGATTAGGAGAGATGTATGGAGATGACAGGGTGTGGACTGGAGATTACATGTGAGGAGGTATCAGGAGATTAGGAGAGATGTATGGAGAGGACAGGGTGGAGACTGGAGATTACATGTGAGGAGGTATCAGTAGGTATGGAGATATATGGAGAGGACACGGTGCATTTGTATGTTGTGTGTACTATACCTTGTGTCTGCTGTGTGTATTTTGTGTACTGTATTTTTTGTTTGGGTCACAGGTGCGACTAGGTCGTTCCACAGGTGTGACTAGCCCATGGTGGCAGCAGAGGTCGAGGTACTGTAGCAGGGTACTCATGGTCAGGTGCAGGCACAGGGTGAGGGCAGACAGCAGAGATGCAACATCAAAGTCCAATCCGGGGTCAGCAACGGGAGGTTCAGGCAGATGGTAACACAAAAACAGGCACACAGGACACAGGAACACAGGAATGAAGGAACACGGGAACACAGGAACTCAGGAGCAGGAACACACAGGAATATTGCTGGGGACCTTTCTCTAAGGCGTAGACACAAAGATCTGGCAGGGTGTGCAAGGAGAGGCAGATTTAAATAGAATCCTGTGAAATGGCCAGTACCAATTAATGGTGCACTGACCCTTTAAATTCTCTGAAGCGTGGGGCGTAGGAGTCAGGGACGCACGCACACCGACCACGGATGGCAATCCAGAATGGGGACAGGTGAGTCCAGAACCGGAGTGGGGGCACACGGAAGGACACAGGTTTGCCCACAATCCAAGACAGGGATCGCGGGAGTACCTGTGACAGTACCCCCCCCCCCCCCCTTCCGCCCCCCCCTCTTCCTGGGCCTGAGAAATCGCTGAAGCAGGCTTTTGCCTATGGCCCCGACGTCCTGCCGGGCCAGCGTCTGAGCCTACTGCAACTCCCGCCAAGTCACGTGCCTCGGGCTATTACAGTTGGCGAACATCCTGCCGTTCCGTTATGGTTCCCGATCCTCCGACTGCTCCTTCCTCCGTTCCGGCACCTGCCCGACCACCTGCCCGACTGCTCCGGAGAGACGACCTCCCCGCATCTTCGAGACGCTGTCTCGGAACGAGACGTTTGGAGAAGGCAGGCAGGCGATCTAAGGAAGGCGCTTGGGTTCAAGCAGAAACCGGACCACTGGATGGTCTGTTTCTTGGACCAGCAGCGGGGCTTCGGCTTCGCCACCGTACGGGAGGTTTCATTCCCGCTAGTCCATCAAGAGGCCTGATCTGCCGGAGGGGCTTCACAACTTGAAGCCAGTGGAGTATATTGAATTTTCCCTGCAGAAAGGACCCCGCGGACCCTGTGCTGCTGGTGTCATCCGGACGGATCCAGAGGAGGACCGCTACCAGTCCTGTGAGGATTTTTTGAGGATGATGAGTGGCCAGAGTTTCCGACTTCCTCTTCTTCACCTGCGGTAAGCCCCCAGGCTGTGACCAGTTAATGCTCCGTCCACTGTCATCGTGAGCACGGATCCCATTGCCATCCAGGGCCAGGATGGTACAGGGGAGCACCCCCCACCACCTCTACTGCAGGGAGTGCCATCATACCAAGGGAGATCCCAAGGGTCCTCCGTGGTGGAGGATGGTCCGGCTGATGAGTTTTACCCGGAAGCTCCGACAGGAACATCACCCCGGGCAGCCACCAGATTACATGTAAGGAGATATCAGGAGATTAGGAGAGATGTATGGAGAGTACAGGGTGTGGACTGGAGATTACATGTGAGGAGATATCAGCAGATTAGGAGAGATGTATGGAGGGGACATGGTGTGAACTGGAGATTACATGTAAGGAGATATCAGGGGATTAGGAGAGATGTATGGAGAGGACAGGGTGAGGACTGGAGATTACATGTAAGAAGATATCAGGGGGTTAGGAGAGATGTATGGAGGGGACATGGTGTGAACTGGAGATTACATGTCAGGAGGTATCAGGGAATTAGGAGAGATGTATGGAGGGGACACGGTGTGGACTGGAGATTACATGTGAGGAGGTATCAGGAGATTAGGAGATATGTATGGAGAGGACAGGGCATGGACTGGAGATTACATGTGAGGAGATATCTTGAGATTAGGAGAGATGTATGGAGAGGACAGGGTGTGGACTGGAGATTACATGTGAAGAGGTATCAGGAGATTAGGAGAGATGTATGGAGAGTACAGGGTGTTGACTGGAGATTACATGTGAGGAGGTATCAGGAGATTAGGAGAGATGTATGGAGAGGACAGGGGGAGGACTGGAGATTACATGTGATATATATCAGGAGATTAGGAGAGATGTATGGAGAGGACAGGGTGGAGACTGGAGATTACATGTGAGGAGGTATCAGTAGGTATGGAGATATATGGAGAGGACACGGTGCATTTGTATGTTGTGTGTACTATACCTTGTGTCTGCTGTGTGTATTTTGTGTACTGTATTTTTTGTTTGGGTCACAGGTGCGACTAGGTCGTTCCACAGGTGTGACTAGCCCATGGTGGCAGCAGAGGTAGAGGTACTGTAGCAGGGTACTCATGGTCAGGTGCAGGCACAGGGTGAGGGCAGACAGCAGAGATGCAACATCAAAGTCCAATCCGGGGTCAGCAACGGGAGGTTCAGGCAGATGGTAACACAAAAACAGGCACACAGGACACAGGAACACAGGAATGAAGGAACACGGGAACACAGGAACTCAGGAGCAGGAACATACAGGAATATTGCTGGTGACCTTTCTCTAAGGCGTAGACACAAAGATCTGGCAGGGTGTGCAAGGAGAGGCAGATTTAAATAGAATCCTGTGAAATGGCCAGTACCAATTAATGGTGCACTGACCCTTTAAATTCTCTGAAGCGTGGGGCGTAGGAGTCAGGGACGCACGCACACCGACCACGGATGGCAATCCAGAATGGGGACAGGTGAGTCCAGAACCGGAGTGGGGGCACACGGAAGGACACAGGTTTGCCCACAATCCAAGACAGGGATCGCGGGAGTACCTGTGACAGTACCCCCCCCCCCTTCGGCCTCCCCCTCTTCCTGGGCCTGAGAAATCGCTGAAGCAGGCTTTTGCCTAGGATGTTATCCTCTGGCTCCCACAATCTCTCCTCAGGACCAAATCCTTTCCAGTCTACAAAAAAGAACTTTCTGGGTGAAGCGGTTGAAGATGACTGGTTTGAGGAAAGAAACGTGGAAGGAGTTGGGTATGCGCATGCCAGGAGGCAGCCGCAATTTGTAAGTGATTTGTTGATGCGACTGAGGACTCAAATGGACCCAAGAACCGGGGTTCCAATTTGTAGCTAGGGATCTTTAGCCGGACGTATTTGGAGGATTACAAGACCCTGTCACCAGACGCTAAGACAGGAAATGGTCTGCGTTTTTTGTCCGCTTGACGCTTCGTCTGTGTAGAAGCTTGGATCAGTTAGGTACAGACTTGTTCCCAGATAGCTTTTAGATCCTGTACCAAGTCCTTCACAGCAGGAACATCAGCAGACACGGGTAACGGAAGAGGAGGCTGTGTGTGGAGTCCATAATTAATAAAGAAAGGAGCAGAGCCGGCAGAAGAGGAGTCTAGGGAATTGTAGGCGAATTTCGCCCATGGTAGAAGAGAAGCCCAGTTGTCCTGACGGGCGGACACAAAGTGGCGGAGGTAACAACCCAAAGTCTGATTCATCCTCTCCACTTGGCCGTTAGACTGTGGGTGATAGGAAGAAAAGTCCAATTTCACCTGCAGTTGGCTGCACAGAGATGTCCAGAATTTGGACATGAACTGAACACCTCGATCTAAAACAATGTGCTGGGGAAAGCCATGAAGACAGAAGATGTGCTGGAAGAAGAGACTGGCAAGATGGGGAGCAGAAGGCAAACCTGGTAGAGGGACAAATTGGGACATCTTAGAAAAGCGGTCAGTCACCACCGAGATGACGGTATTACCAGATGATGGCGGCAGATCTGTAATAAAGTTCATAGCCACATGAGACCACGGGCAGGTAGGCATGGGTAACGACAACAGAAGACCAGCAGGTTTTTGTCGTGAGGGCTTATTGCGAAAACAAGAGGCACAGGAACCCAAAAAATCCTGAATGTTCTTGACCAAGTCAGGTCTCCAATAGAATCAGGAAATGAGGGCCACAGAGCAATGCACCCCAGGTGCCCAGCCACACGAGAAGAATGTCCCCAGGTCAGGATCCTCTTTCGAAGACCAGGTCACGCATAAGTCTTGCTGAGAGGTAGTTGCCGGAGGTCCACCGGCACTGCAAGCACAAGCCTCTCTGGAGGAATGATATGTCTTGGAGCAGAGTCCTCCCCCATAACATCGGAAGCACGGGACAAGGCGTCAGCCTTGATGTTTTTCTCGGCAGGACGAAAATGGATCTGAAAGTCAAAGCGAGAAAAGAAGAGGGACAGGGGTTCAATCGCTGTGCCATCTGTAGATACTGAAGGTCCTTGTGGTTTATGTAAATGCTGACTGAATATCGGGCTCCATCCAGCAGATGGTCCCACTCCTCCTAGATTGATAGCCAGTAGCTCACAATCTAAAATAGAATAATTACTCTCTGCGGAGGAGAAAGTTTTTTGAGAGTTCGGCACTTAGGCCCTTTCTGGGTAAGGACTGCGCCAGCTCCCACGGAGAAGGCATCAACTTCCACAAGCAACGGATTTTAGGTATCAGGTCGGGTAAGAACTGATGAAGAGGAAAAGGCAGTCTTTGATTTCGTAAAGGCCTCCTGTGCTGCTGGAGACCAGACACATGAATTGGCATATGTCCTTGTTAGCGCCACCATCGGAGCTACCAGAGACGAGAAATGTGGGATAAATTGTCTATAATAATTTGACAATAATGACCTGGGAAAAATGGAGAATAGGACGGTTTGTAGACCCTTATTTCCTATCTCTCCACTGATAGTCAGAGAGAGAAACACAAAAGGAACAGGGGGGGGGGGGCGCCTTCCTCATGTAATACCATTAGCAATGATTTTGGAATAGGTAAAACAATTTTAAGTGCTCACCTGGTGGCACAATATCATGTGCATAACATAAATATCCCTGGCGTCAATCTTCGTTGTCTTCCTACCTATTTCCGTCCAGGTGGATCAGCAGGAAGTGAGGTATACAAGGTTGTGGTTCTGAGTTCCAGACCGGATTGGCTCGAAATCTGCATAGGATTTAAAAGTTCTTTTTATTAGTTGCTACGCGTTTCGGTTCAGAATTTGAACCTGCCTGATGAAGTCCTGTACTGAAACATGTAGCAACTAATAAAAAGAACTTTTAAATCCTATGCGGACTTAATTCCCTTGAGCGCATCTTCGAGCCACTCTGGTTTGGAGCACGTAGTCCCACTGGGCATGGTCACTGACGAACTGCAGATAAAGGCTTGCAGATGGATCCTGCCAAGTTATCAGAGATTATGTAGCCGAGGAATGGAAGGCTCTTCTGATGAAACTGGCATTTCTCCAGTTTGGCGTAGAGATGGTTAACCCTGAGGCGGCTAAGAACTTGCCATACGTGGGACTGGTGGGACTCGAGATCAGCAGAATACACAAGGATGTCATCCAAGTATACCACAACACAACTGTATAACAAGTCCCCAAAGACATCATTAACAAACTCCTGGAAAACTGCTGGCGCATTACAAAGTCCAAAAGGCATAACTAAGTATTCAAAATGCCCATCACGGGTGTTAAAGGCAATCTTCCACTCGTCACCCTTCCTGATGCGGATGAGATTGTAGGCCCCACGAAGATCCAATTTGGAAAAGACTCCAGCACCCTGTAGACGGTCAAAAAACTCAGTGAACAGCGGCAGAGGATAGCGATTCTTAACAGTACCCTTGTTAAGACCGCAATAGTCTATACAGGGGCGGAGAGAGCCATCATTTTTGGTGACAAAAAAGAAACCTGCGCCAACTGAAGAGGAGGATTTGCGTATGAAGCCTCTTTGCAGGTTCTCCTTGACATACTCGGACATGGCGGCAGTCTCAGGTACGAAAGCGGGTACACCCGACCCCATAGAGGAGAAGAGCCGGGCAGCAGCTCAATGGGGCAATCATAGGGATGATATGGGGGTAGAGTCTCAGCTTGATTCTTGTAGAACACATTTGCGAAGTCCTGGTATGGAGCGGGCAGCCCCTACAGAGGCTTGGGAGACAAGGTAGAAGTCCTGACAGGTAGCGGATGAAGGACCTCGATACAGTTTGAGGAACAACCTGGGCCCAACGGAGAATCACCCCAGAAGACCAGTCCAGAACATGGGCATGATGCTGCAACCAGGGGAGACCCAGCAGGAAAGCGGTAGTGCTTTGGGGTAGCACAAAAAAAGAAAGTCTCTCTTTATGTAAGGCACCAACTTGCAGGAGCAGGGGTTCCTTGCAAAAGCAGATGGGCACGGAGAGAATCTGGCCACTGACAGAGGCAATCGACAATGGTTTCTCGAGACGAACCACTGGGGAGTGATGCAGGGAGACCAGTCAGCATCCACAAAGTTCACTGTAGAGCCGAATTCAGGAAAGCAGAAACCTGGATTTGGGTACCAGTGCCAATGCTGAGGAGCACGGGAAGAGTCAGGTGTGGAGAAGCTTTGCTAACACCTAGGGACGCTTCTCCAAAGAACCCTAGGTGCTGGTGTTTCCTGGACGATGGGAACGGAAAGAAGAAGTACCGATGAAGTGGGTACTATAATACAGGCACAATACAGGCAGAGGTTCTCCTGACGTTGTCTGGAACGTTCTTGTAGGGAGAGTCATATTCTGAATAGGTTCCTCAGCAGATGATACAGGCGGGGGCTGGAGCGGCTTTTGGAAGGTAGGTGCCAGGCGAGGAAAGGGCTTGAGGGTGCTCGAATAGTAGTTTCTCGGCGCTCTCTTTAAACCAAACGTCAATCCGAATGGCCAGTGTGATAAGACCACTCAGAGTTGATGGCAGGTCCCGAGCCTCCAGAGCGTCTTTAACTTTAACTCCAGGCAAGTTCAGAGGCCAGGGTGCGGAACTGAACTGCATACTCTCCTACGGATGAATTGCCTTGGCGCAGGTTCAACAATGCAGTCTAAGCTGAGGAGGCCTGCACAGCCTGGGATCTCAATCAAACTTGCCAGGCATAGACAGCCATAGCCTAGGTTCAGCAGCAGGAAGACAAATTGGGGAGGCAGTAGTCGCAGGAGCAGTCTCAGGAACCTGTTGCTGATGTTGGATGGCTAGCAGCTGTTGCAGCATGGCAGTGACTTGTCCCAGCTGTTCAAGCTGTGCGGTAATCTGCCGGGATTGCTGGACCACGATGGAGGCAAGATCGGGCCAACCGGGAAGCAGAACCTCAGAGGGATCCATGGCTGGATCTTACTGTCCGGGATGAATGGATACTCTGGATCACCGCGGTAGGTGGTACTAGCCGACACCTGGCTCCGGAATCTAAGTGGCACCTGGTCTTCACCTGAGCCCGCCGCAAAGCGATCCCTAGGGTACTTTAACTCTAGGGTGTCTGTACGATCCTATCATACAGTGCCTACATGTAGTATTCAACCCCCTACAGATTTAGCAGGTTTGATAAGAAGCAAATAAGTTAGAGCTTTCAAACAAGAACAGGATTTATTAACAGATGCATAAATCTTACAAACCAAAAAGTTATGTTGCTTAGTTAAATTTTAATAAATTTTAAACATAAAAGTGTGGGTCAATTATTATTCAACCCCTAGGTTTAATATTTTGTAGAATAACCCTTGTTTGCAATTACAGCTAATAATTGTCTTTTATAAGACCTGATCAGGCCGGCACAGGTCTCTGGAGTTATCTTGGCCCACTCCTCCATAACTTCTGCCGCGTGGTCTGCAGTTCCCGCTGGAGATCTGCTGTCTCCGGTAGCGGGGACCTATGTAAGTAGGGTCCGCTGTCATGCTCCATACATAGGGCGCACCGGATTTTAAGGCGCACTTTGGATTTCTAAGGAAATCCTAGGCTTTTATGTGCGCCTAAATACGGTACTCATGGCTTGGTGTGCATCACACCTAACAGACATTTAAAAGACCCGCCTATGGAAACACGTGAGATCCATAACCAATCAGCTTGGATCATCGAGTCTCACGTTTTCCTTTGGGATCAACTTCTGTGGTTCCCAAAAACACCAATACACTTCTTCAAAATACAGTGAAAAATAACTTATGCACTTTTATCAAAATATTACCAATGTGTATAGGTGGTGTTAGGAATAGAACTTACCATAATGCACATGTAAGTAAATGTGCCCCAACCTGTTTAATAAAAACAAATCTCATCTTGTTTTTTATTTAAACCATGTGGGATACAAGTTTTTAAAGAAAAAAATCCAAAAAGTTTCTCCGTTTAAGAGTTTTCTTTTGTGATCGCCTCCTCTGTTTGGTTTCAGTACTCTTTCAATTACACAAACTGTAAGTGAACTGGTATCAATTTTGTGTGCGTCGCAAAAATGTTTAGAAGCTGCCGAAATATTAACTGCATTATTGTTTGTAATGTCAGATAAATGTCGCCTGATTCTTGTCTTTAAGGGGTTAGTGGGGGGAAGGGGGGGAGTTTTTTGTGAATCTTGGGGAGTGAATGGAATATCGGGACCACCGGGCACTGCACTACCAGGTAATCAGCAATTCTCTTGTCAATGGCTCCCAAAAGTCAACCTTCTTCGACCAACTTTTTTGAGAATGGAAGAAAAACACTTGGTAGGATATTTTTTTAGTTTTACATATGTGGTCTCATCTTGTAAAATGTCTATGTTTTGTTTTTTATATAGTCCTGCATTAAGAACCACAGCAATTCCTCCTTTCAATTTAGTTGAATTTGGAAAAAACTCTCGTAGACGGACAAACAGCTCCGTGATCAGCGGCAGAGGATAGCAATTCTTATTGGTGACCTTGTTAAAACCATGATAGTCTATACAAGGGCAGAGAGAGCCATCCTTCTTGGTGACAAAAAAAAGCTGGAGAGGGGGATTTGTGTATGAAGCCTCTTGGTAGATTCTCCTTCATATACTCAGACATGGCAGTAGTCTCAGGTACCTAGAGCGGGTACACCCGACCCCGTGGAGGAGAAGACCCGGGCAGCAGGTCAATGGGGCAATCATAGGGACAATGTGGAGGAAGAGTCTTAGCCTGTGTATATGTAAATTCAGTACATTTAAGTTTTATTTCATGTAAATTAGGGATCGCTGTAAATAGTATCTGAAAGATGTAAAGGGGGAGACCATTATATATGTAACTTCATTTTATATAGGAAATTGATGTTTCTGATGCGTTTCATGTCGCATTTGCACAAAAGGTTGACTTTATGCACCATTATTTTCAGCAATGAACGACCTGTAATTTCATTGCTGTGGATCATAAATGGTCTTCTGGAGATCTTGTAAGGGATTGTCATACATCTCATACCCTAAACTGTTACTGCATTAACTGCAGATTTAGCAGCAGGAAATGCAGGTAATACACTCCATGTGCAGGGATTCTCATAGCTTTGGGGGTGGAGAAGAATTTTGAGTGGAGGGGTCTCAACCACATTTTTGCTATTGGGCCCGGCCTTTTCTAGTCATGTCCCTGCACCAGCCTTCTTGTAGGAGAGACTATTAATATGAGATGGGATGTGACATTGGGCACCGCTGACGCTGAACTAAGAGAGGCGAGGACAGGGGCGGAATAAGACAGAGCTAACCATTGTGTATGGAGGTCCAGGATCACTGCAGCGTTGCCAGCTGTCATAATCTATGCTACAGAAAGGGTAAACCCGGTGTGTTACCCATAGTTTGTAGTTGGAAACCCCTTTTCACTTCCACCAACTTTATGCTAAGGTTCTGCAGCGCATATGTAATGGCCTCCTGGACGGGACGTTTTTAATAAAGTAGTTCCAGTTGGCTTTCTGGCTAGATGCTAAGTTGATCCTGGGGGTCTTACATATTTCACACTGCAAATTCACCATTTGCTGCCTAAGCAGCAGAGCCATTTTTTGGCTCCTATTCACCAGCCCCTAACCACAGGACCAGGGCTGAGGTAGGTTCCCAATGTCAGGAACCACATCCAACCAATCTACCAATGGTAGATGGAGTCTGCCGGGAGAAACGTTTGCACCTCTTACCGGCTGCCTCCTTGGACTGCGTGCCATTGGACAGATTTTTTGCTGAAGATCCCTGTCTCCTCATGTGGCTGCTGCCACTAACACCATGGGCCTCCCCTTCACCACCTGTCCGGGGAACCCTCACTGCTGCTATACCAGGAGTGCCCCATGAGGATCCCTTCACTACATCTCGGCCTTCCCCTCCCCTGACTGGCCCTGACCGGCGTGGACAAGGCCTGTTCTCCTGGAACAAGCAGCCCATGACATGAACCTGGTACTAGTCCACGCTATGAGCAAGGCACTGAACTACCTTGGTATCAGGCCTCGGTGGGTGGTCATTGAACATGTCAGTTATAAGGGGGCTAGAACACTAAGCAAATACCTCTTTAACAAATTTTGGTGCAATGACAGATATGTGTAAGGAAGGGAGTCCCATTCAGATGTCTGCTATGAGGTCCATCCTCGACTAGTTACACCCTTGGCCTTGCATTCAAGAAGCCCAAGTGTACATGTGGAAGAAAATGGGTGCCGGCGCTCGTGGATGGACTGCTCTGGATATGGTTCCTTTAAAAGCGCAAACCCTTGGCCTTGGAAATGATGTCATGTTTGTTGAAGGAACACACCTTAAATAACAATTCAGATAGAAAATTAGTTGGTGATTTTTGTGATGATTTTCTTCTACTCCTATACTCTACTTCTTCTTCTATGGTAATACCATTTTTGTTGATACTTCTCTCCCCACAGATCAGTTATGGAGCGATGGAGCCTATATTTAACGACAAGCTCCGCTTCCCTTATGTCTATCGCACAGTCCCTGAGGAGTCCGTGCAGTATGAAGCCCTGGCTCTTCTTCTGAAGCATTTTGGCTGGAGCTGGGTGGGGATGGTGATACCAGATGACGAGAGCAGCCGACGAGCCAGCATGGAGCTCTACAACGTCATCACACGGAGCGGCGTCTGTGTGGCTTTCAGAGATTTTGTGAAAGATTTGGATTCTTATTTTACATGGAATACATTACATCACATCCAGAAGACGGATTGTGATGTGATTATATTTGTTGGTAACTCGTACGGCTTACGGTCATTGTTCTTACTGTTGAATGATATTAACAATCCGAGGAAAGTTATCATCGTAATCTCACTCATCTTTCCAGAAGATTTACTGTATATGATCACAATGCACGGATCTCTGCAGCTTACCCTCCAAAAAGGAAGAATTCCCGCATTTCAAAAATATTTAAACACAGCCGGTCCATTAAAATACCCGGAGCTAGCGATACTCTATGATGTATGGGAGGACTATCTGTCTTGTTGCTTTGGACATTGTAAACAATTACGGAGACCATGTGGTAAAAGAGACGACCTCGGTAGGTTGTATCACTCTCTCTTTGAGGTAGACAATTTCCGTCACACCTTCCGAGTTTATTCTGCAGTGTATATTGTGGCTTACGCCCTTCATGATCTGATAGATTTATACGAAGGGCAAGAACGACCCGAATTATCTAGAACCCAAATCTCAACGAATGCCTGGAAGGTGAGATCTCCGGACGCTTCACATTGCAAAACTTCACTGAAATTATAGTGTATAATAGTAACTGGTGTAGACAAAATGGCCAAATTATGATTGCCAAATTATGTCCCACCCTCCAAAAAACACTACGTATATACTTGAGTATATGTCGACCCGAGTATAATCCGAGGCCCCTAAATAACTGGAAAAACTTATTGACTCAAGGAAAAGCCTAGGGTGCGAAATACATTGGTCACAGCCTCCCCGAGTAATGAAATGCCCTGCAGTGAGCCCCCCCCCCACCCACTTTTGAAATTCCCTGCATCCAGCCGCCCCTATTGATGTATGATCCTGCAGCCTCTAGGGGTATAAAAAAATACTATACTCACCTTCCAGCAATGCCCGATGCTCCCTGCGTCTCCTCTTCCTTCAGCTCTTCATCAGTAACAAAGTGGACACAGAGGCGTCCCTGAGCTCTACCTGCTGGCGCACAGTATGATGTCAGCAGTGGCGACACCACCACATCACAGTGTGTACCGGGGGAGGGGGCAGAGCACATGGACACATCTATGAGCGCTTTGTTACAGATGAAGAGCTGAAGGAAGAGGAGCCGTGGGGAGCATCAGGCAGGCAATTATAGAAGTTTCTTTTTTATACGCTCGTGTATAACCCAAGGTGTAACACATTTTTTTGTGCTGAAAAACTCGGCTTATACACAAGTATATATGGTAAATGGGTATTATATACCTATATACCTATATTCCTTATATTCCATGCAGTGTCCTGGGAAGCTAGAATGATGAGGCATGGAGTATGATGGAGCTAATACCACCGTGGCTACAAGATTCCTATCTCGTCCCTAGGCCAAATGTTTCCTCCACCCCCTCTGTGTTTCCTCCGTGTCCCCAGATCCCTCTGTGTGTGTATTTCATGTATACTTCATAGCCAGGCTTGTCATAAAGCAGGAATTTCGATTTCTTGTCACTGAATCTATGATCAGAATCCTCCGAGGTTCCTAGGGTTTCAAGCACCTTGGATTCTGGAGTCAGGAAGCCAACAACATAGGTGTCAGACAATGAGCTCAGGATTTCATGGGGTGTTTGGTATTGTTGGACCTCATGCTGAAAATATCTTCTTACATGACCCCTGGTAGAACATATGGCATAATTAGGAAATATGTCCCCATCTTGATCCAGGTGCAGCCACGCCCCTTCTCACATGACAGAGGGGGCGGGTTAGATAGTTATATAAAAAGAGCCTCCACCAGCATTCACTAGGGGTCAGTTTCAGAAGATGCATCCAAGCTTTGCAGAGCTGTCCATGACTTCATCGGTTCTCCTCCTGGGATCTCTTTGGCAGGCTGTTATTTTATACCACTTCATTTTTACTGTTTTGCTTTTATGTATGTCTGTTTATTTCACTATTTATTGTAACCTAGAAGCATTGCACTTTTGTATATTAAATTGTCCTATAGTAAGTTTTCCCTTGTGGCTCTACACATCCCCAGGATTTTTGGAGAGTTGGATTCCCGCTAAGCTGTGTAACCCTGTGAATGACTGTGTAGCTATAAGCTGTATATGTCCAGGTACGGCACATAGAGGAGTCCGTATCTGGGGGTATGTGGGCAGTCCTGGTGCGGGCGTCTCGTTACCACATAATTTCGGTTGGTGGCAGCTCTGTGTAGTAGCATTCCATAAGCAGGTAAGTGGCAGGGGGATACAAAGGGGCACATTTACTTACCCGATCCAGCGAGTTCCCCGAAAGTGCAGTGTCCGACAATAATGCACTGTGCGGCGATCTCCCGATACCCTGCATGTGTCGCTTCCCCGCTCAGGTCCCCGGAGTTCACCTTCTTCTTCCTGGTGCATGTAAGTGCTTGATCTTGTGACACAATTTGAAAGTTAAGTCCTGCGCTCAGTCAGAATTAATCGGATCGTCCGACAGCCGCCCCTCCCCCCACTGATATGTGTCGCATGGAAGCAGCGCCAAAAACTGATCGCGTGCGACCAAATCCCAGCGCAGACACTTCTTATATATCTATTCAAGCCGTGTAATCCCCGAAAATGGTGCACAGTCCGGTGAAACTGCACAGCGCGGCCCTTAGTAAATGAGCCCCACAATGTTTAATACATTCATCTAAAGTCACTTATAATTAAAGGCCCACTACAAAAAAAAACTTTTGTACCACACAAATAGGAAATAAACCAGCAGTGGTGAGCGTCAGGAGGTGCCCAGTCCAGTAGGCGAGGATGGACTCAGGAGTCTGATAAATGTAGGGGGTTACTGACCCTATAGCGCCTTATACAGAAATTGGTCCCTAAGATGGTACCTAATTAGACTTTGTACTGCCCTGGAAAGCGTAGGAGGTATCACCAAGGCCATGGCCAGCCCTATGCTATCTCATTTACTACACAGTGATGTTTACATTGTAAAAAGCAGCTGCTGCTCATAATACCGTGTGGCACTATTACTAATAATCAGCATACTGGGGGCACTATTACTAATAATCATCATACTGGGGGGCACTATTACTAATAATCATCATACTGGGGGGCACTAATACTAATAATCATCATACTGGGGGCAATATTACTAATAATCATCATACTGGGGGCACTATTACTAATAATCAGCATACTGGGGGCACTATTACTAATAATCATCACACTGGGGGCACTATTACTAATAATCATCATACTAGGGGGCACTATTACTAATAATCATCATACTGGGGGCACTATTACTAATAATCACCATACTGGGGGCACTATTACTAATAACCATCATACTGGGGGACACTATTACTAATAATCATCATACTGGGGGCACTATTACTAATAATCATCATACTGGGGGCACTATTGCTAATAATCATCATACTAGGGGAACCTATTACTAATAATCATCATACTGGGGGCACTATTGCTAATAATCATCATAGTGGGGGCACTATTACTAATAATCATCATACTGGGGGCACTATTACTAATAATCATCATACTAGGGGCACTATTGCTAATAATCATCATACTGGGGGGCACTATTACTAAAAATCATCATACTGGGGGGCACTATTACTAATATATCATACCTGGGTGGCACTATATAATACTATACTGGGCATATTCATATTATCATACAGTGGGGCACTACTTGCTACTACTTCATCATACTAGGGGACACTATGTCTAATAATTATCATAACTGGGGACAGGCTAACTATCATATCCTGGGCACACTAATAAGCATCATACTGGGGGCCTATTCTAATACTATCATGCTGGGGCAGCATAGTATAATCATACTGGGGGCACTACTTATCATATAAGTGGCATTTCAATCACCATCGGGAGGCACTATTACTAATACAGACATCAACTGGGGCAACCTATACTAATACATTATACTCTGGGGTGCCTATTACTAATAATCTACATACTGGGAGCCTATACTAATAATCATCATACTAGGGACATTAAAAAACTGGGGGCATGCTAAACTATCTGGGACTATATACTATACATCATCTGTGGGACCGATATTATTCGGGACCTATTACTAATAATCTCATACTGGCGCCTATTAACTATATACATCATACTGGGGGACATATCTAATAATCATCATACTGGGGCACTATTACTATAATCACTCATACGGTGTTTTGAAAAACTATTACTAATAATCATCATACTGGGGGCCTATCTCTAATAATCAATCATACTGGGGGCATGTCGTGATTCGTATATCATCATACTGGGGCCTAGCTATACATAATATAGCTACTAATAAATCTACGGGGGCACTATTGAACTATATATCATCATACGGGGGCACTATTACTATAATCATACATACTGGGGCAACTATAGTACTATCATAGGGCTGCAATATCACATACTGGGGGCACATTTACTAAATCATCATACTGAGGACACTATTAGCTAATAATGATCATACGTGGGCACTATTCTAAAATCAATATCTGGGGCACCTTTAATATCATCATACGTAGGGGCACTATTGCTAATCATACAACTGGGGGGCACTATTACAAAATCATCATCACACTGGGGGCACTATTACTAATAATCACATCTGGGGGCCACTATGACCTACTGGGTACTATACTCATCAGTCATACTGGGGCACTATTCTAATAATAATCCATACTGGCGTGGCCTATTACTAATAATTCATCCACTGGGCACTATTACTAATAATCACATACTGGGGCAAACTATTACATATCAATGTCAATACGGGTGCACTATACTAATAACATCATACTGGGGCACTAACTTGCTATATCATCATACTGGGGGCACTATCTAATTCATCATACTGGGGGCACTATTACTAATAATCACATAAGAACTAGAGACAACTGGGCCAACATTTATTAACTTAAATTATCCTTAATGGGCACTTAACTACTATCAACGCGGTGGCACTATTGCTAATATCAGCACTACTGCGGCCTATACTAATAATCATCATACGGTGAGGGACCTATTACTAATAATCATATACTGGGGGCACTATTACTAATAAATACATCATACTGGGACTTATACATCAGGCACTATTAGCTATATCATCATACTGGGGGCACATTACTAACTACATCATACTGGGGGCACTATTAGCATATATCATCATACTAGGGCACTATTACTAAACTAATTCGATACTGTGGGTAACTATTACTATAATCATCAACCTGGGGCACTATTACTCATAATCAGCTACTGGGGACAATTAGCCTAATATCATCATACTGGGGGCACTATTACTAATAAATCAGCTAATACATGGGGGCACTTTACTAATAATCATCAATACTGAGGGGCACTACTTACTATAATCATCATACTGGGGGGCACTATTACTAAATCATCATAACGGGATATCTTGATAACTCATAGGGCATTAAAACCATCTACGGTCTAACTACATTACTATGAAATAAATCATATGCACCTATACTAATCGCTTAGGGGCACTATTACTAAAGCATCCATACTGGGGGCACTATTGACAATAATATCATCATCTGGGGCACTCTTCTAATAATCATCAACGGGGCATATTCTAATAATAATCATAACTGGGGCACTATTTAAAACATATAGCATACATATAACACACGTGGGGCCTATTACTTAGCTAACATGGCAACTGGGGGACTATTTACTTAATGATCATAACTGCGGGTGCACTATTACAATACTCATCAACTGGGGGCACTAATTACTAATAATCGATCATACTGGGGGCACTATGTACTATAATCATCATACCTGGGGGCACTATACTAATAATCATGACTAATGGGGGCACTATTTCTAATATAATCATCCGGAGCTCATACTTCATCTTACGGGCAAACTATTACTAACTAATCAGCGCTCACGGGGGCACATATTGACATAAGCACATACTGGGGGCACTTATACTAATAATCATCAAACTGGGGCGACTAGTCTAATCATAATAATACAGTAACAAATACATGATGGGGGCACTGATTGAACTAATAATCCACATACTGGGGCACCTAGTTACTAGTAATCATCATAGACGGTGGCACTATTATCGAACTAATCATACCTGGGGGCACATATTACTATAATTCAGCATAATCTGTACACGGGGGCACTATTACTACCTAATCATCATACTGGGGGCACTATTCCATAATAATCATCATAGGCGGGGAGAAGACTGTACATAACTCTGCAGGGCGGGCCCGCGGAAACATCCAGGTTCTGATGCAACAGGGTCATACTGGGGGGGGGGGGGGGGGGAGACATACCTAAAAATAGTCATACGGGCGGCACTATTACTAAATAATCATACTTGCAGGCATATGACTATATACTTTAACGTAATAAACATCCATACTGGGGACTTTCGAAACGGAACAACGGGTAGATTCTAATAATCATCATACTGGGGGCACTATTCTAATAATCATGCATACTGGGGGCACTAATACTAATTCATTCATACTTGGGGGGCACTATTCCAATATCATCTCTTGTGGAACTACTACGAAGAATCAGCAACAGGATATTTAAACCTGCCCGGGGCACTATTAATAATAATCATCATACTGGGGGACTATTACTACATAATCACAACTGGGGCACTATTACTCAATATATCTACTGGGGGCACTATTACCAATAATCCATACTGGGGCCTATTAACTAATAGCTCAGACTGGGGCACATTATCTAAATCACATATTGGGGACGCACTATTACCTAATAATCCATACTGGGGGCACTATTACTAACTAATCAGCATCACTGGCAGGCCTTTAACTAATATCATCATACGGTGGCCTATTACTAACTAATAATCATACTGGGGGTCATTATTACTAATTACCAGAATATACGGGAGCATATTCTAAAATAATCAGAATGATGGGGACACTAACTATATCAATTAAGGGCTATATTGCTAACATCACTGGGGGCACATATTATCAAACAATCATCTATGACCGGGCGGCTCTACTATGATAATCATCATACGTGGGTCATAATATAGTAATAATATCATACTAGGGGCACATTCACTAATAATCACAAGTCACTTTACTTAGGGGATCCTAGTCTATTCAAATGATCTCAACTGGGGGCACTAATTACTACATAATCATCAACTGTGGGGCATCTATTACACTAATCACTCATACTGGCGGCCTATTACTAATATTCAGTCATACTGGGGGGCTATTACTAATATCATCATACTAGGGGCACTATAGAATAATCACACTTACTTGGGGAACTATTGTCAATACTGGCACATATGATAAAATCATCATACTGGGGGCCTATTACTAATAATCATCCTACTTGGGCTACTATTAAACTAATAACTCATCATCATCTGGGGCACTTTATCTAATAATCTACTGGCGGGCACTATATACTAATCAAATCATAATGGGGGCACAATTACTAATAATCATCACTGAGGGGCACTATTCTAAAATCAATACTGGGGGGCACTGATACTAACAATCCAAGGGCATTACTTATAGCTATGGGGCCTATTCTAATAACAGTCACTGCAATGGGGGCACTATTACTAAATTTCACGGGGTTTTTTACCGTAGAACACTATTGACTATAACATATCATCATGATGGGGGCACATTACTAATAATATCTCATACTGGGGTACTAATACTAATAATCATACATCTGGGGCATTTATTACAAATAACGATCATATACGGGGGCACTATTCAGATAATCACAACTTGGGGCACTTTCGAATATCAACGAACTATTACTATACAGCAATGGGGCACTTACATGCGGCGTCACTATTCCTAATAACATCATATTGTAGGGCCCTATTTCTAATAATCTGGATACGGGAGCACGAATTAGCAATAATCATCGAACTAGGGGCATTTATTACTTAATATCCATCATTACTGGAGTGGGCACTACATAATAATTAGCATAGCTGGGGGCACTAATTACTAATACACACTCATACTGAGGGCGCACTTTCTAAGAATCATCATCTGGGGGCACTATTACTATAATCAGCAACAAAAAACAAAAAAAAAAAAAAATACTGGGCACTATTGCTAATACTCCGCATACTGGGGGGCACTATTACTAATGTTTCATCATGCTGGTGACCCTATTATAATAACCATCATCCGGTGCGAACTATTACTAATAATCAATCATCCGGGGGCAGCCCTATTATTAAAACCATCATCCTGTGGGGCACTATTTTTTCTCACTCACACTAATAACATCAGACTCAGGGGGAACTTGGACTAAGAATCACCATATGGGGGGCAGCACATTACTAAAAATCACATAAGGCGGGGGGCACTATGACTAATAATCATCATCTGGGGGCACTATGCGAATAATCATCTCATACTGGTGGCCAGTATTACTAATAATAAGCATACTAGGGGGGCAGCTATTACCAAGAAATCAGCAGACTGGGGCCCTATCTACACAATAATCATCATACGTGGACACATGTCGAATAATCATCTCTGGGGGGCACTATTATAATACATCATCAGGGGCATCCTATTACTATAATCACATACTGGGGGCACTATTACTAAATATCATCATACTAGCGGCACTATTACTTAATAATCATCATACTGGGGCATTCTTACTAAATTAATCATCATTACGTGGGGGCACTTATTATCTAATACTCACTACTTCGGGACACTACATTACTATTATCACCATACTGTGACACGAACTTAATTACTAATAATCACCATATACTGCAGGGCCACTATTAATAAAAATCATAATAACGGGGGCACTATTACTAATAATCATCATACTGGGGCACTATTGCTTCCATAAGCTCACTACTGGGGCAACTATTACTAATAATCATCATACTGGGGGCATTAATAATAAGCTATTCGCAATAATCATCATACTAGGGGCAGTGTTAGTATAATCAGCATACTGGGGGAACTATTACAAAATGATCATACTGGGGAACTATTACTATATCCGCATACTGGGGGCACTATTACTAATAATGATCATACGGGGGCATATTACTAATAATCCGCATACTGGGGCACTATTATAATAATCATCTACTAGGAGGCACTATATACTAATAACGTCACATACTGGGGCCTTTTACTCAATTATCTCATACTGGGTGGCACTATTACTATATCAGTGCACACTGGGCAGACACTATTTATTACATACAAATTCATCGATCAACTGAGGGGCACTATAACTATAATCACCGTACGGGGGATTGTATGACTAATATACTCACCATCTCGGGCACTATTGCCATAATCATCATACTGGGGCACATACTAACACATCATCATACTGAGGGCCACTATTGCAAATTACATCTACTAGGCACTTTACTACTAATCTCAACTAGGGGCACTATTGCCAATAATCATATCATACTGGGGCACTATTGCAAATATCATCATACTAGGGGCAGTGTTATTAATATTCATCTTACTAGGGGTAACTATTTACTAATAATGATCATACGGGGGCACTATTACTCATAATCATCTTACTGTGGCCTCTATTACTAATAATCATCATACTGGGGGCAGCTATTATTAATAATCATCATACTGGGGGCAACTCTTACTAATAATCCAATTGGGGACACTATTACTAATAATCACAACTGGGGTCACTATTACTAATAAAATCATATTGAGGGCACTATTCGAAGAATCAGGAGACTGCGAGCAGTAGACGTATTCCTGATCAGCACAACTTGGGCACCATTACCTGTGATAAAATCTATCGATACCAGTCGGCATTATTAACTAATATCATCATACAGGGGACACTATTACTAATAATCACCTACTGGGGGCATTATTACTAATAACATCATACAGGTGCACTATGACTAATAATTAGCATACTGGGGGCACTATTATCCCTAATACCACATACTGGGGGGGCACTATAGGAATAATTAGCATACGGCCCTATTAGCGAATAACATCTACTGTGGGGCGCACTATTAATTATAATCAGCACACTAGGGGGGCCTATGCTAATATCAGCATACTGGGGGCACTATTACTAATGATACATCCACCTTGGGGGCACTATTTTACATAACCATCATCCTGGTGGAACTTTATCTAATAATCATCCTACGGGGGCACTATATTAAAAACCTCATCCTGGTGGGCCACATACAATAATATCATAATGGGGGCACTATTACTAATAATCACTTACTGAAGGGCCCGATTTACTAATAATCACCATATGGGGGCCACTATTACTAAAAATCATAATACTGGGGCACTATTACTAATAATCAGGCATACTGGGGGCACTATTACCAATATCATGCATACTGGGGTCCCTTTACTAATGAATCATCATATCGGGGGTCACTATTCCAAATTCTTAGCATACTGGGGGGCACTGTTACCATAATCATCATACTGGGGGCACTATTACTATAATCATAATCGCTGGGGCACTATCTAATATCATGCATCACTCGGGGCACTAACTTTACATACTAAATCACATCTATAACTGCGCTGGGGCCGATTATTCCTATTAATCATCATACAGGGGGCAATATTACTTATACATCTCAATGGTGGCACTATTACTATATCATCTCTGAGGGCACTATCCTAATCACCATACCGGGGGCACTATTACTAATACAGCATACGGGACACTATTACTAATAATCAGCATACTGGGGGCCACTATTACCATAATCATCAATAACTGAGGGGACTATTACTATAATCCCATACCAGGGCACTCATTACTACTATCAGCATACTGGGGCACTATTACCAATATCACATACTGGTGTCCGATTACTAATAATCACATAGTCGTGGGCACTATTACTAAAATAGGCATTACTGGGGCACTTTGACTAATAATCATCAGACTGGGGCACTTTACTAATAATCAGCAATCGGGGGCACTATTACTAATAATCATCATACTGGGCATTATTACTAATGACCCCCCCCCCCCCCCATCATACTGGGGCATATTACTAATTATCCTCATAACTGTGGCACTATTACTAATAATCATCATACTGAGGGCACTATTACTAATAATCACCATACCGTGGCACTATTACTACTAATCAGCATACACTGGGGAACACTATTACTAATATTCATCATACTGGACAGTTGGCCACTATTACTCAAATATCATCCATACTGAAGGGGCACTATTACCATAATAATCTACCATAACCCCAAGTGGGCTCATATTACTCAATAATTACACATGGCATACTGGGCACTATTCTAATATCATCATACTGGGGGCATTATTACTAATTATCATTATACTGGGGCACTACATTACTATAATCATCATCTGGGGACAACTATACTCACATCATCATACTGAGGGGCACTATTACTACTAATCATCACACCATATCTGGTGGGGTGCACTCTAACTTAAAATCCTCATACGAGGGACCACTATGACTAGTTAATCATCATACGGGGCACTATTCCATAATAATCTATCATACTGTATTGGCACATTACTTAATAATCATCACACTCCTGGGGCCACTATTACTAATACTCACCATACTGGGGCACTATGCTAGAATCACATCATACTGGGGGCACTATTACTAATAATCACCATCCTGGGACTATTTACTAAAATCATCATACTGGGGCATATTACTAATAATCATCATACTGGGGGCACTATTACTAATAATCACCATACTGGGCACTATTACTAATCATCATCATACTGGGGGCAAGATTACTATAATCATCATACTGGGTGCACTATACTAATAATATATGTGGGCACTATATACTAAATCATCAACTGGGGGCACTATTACTATAATCATCATCAGGGGGCACTATTAAGGCGTCTCGGGGTGCTGGTGATTTTGAATGATTACTATAGGTGAATGATATGTTCTTTCCCAACTTCCAGTCACTTTTGCTCTTTTTTCACAGCTGTTTGCTCCGTCTTGGTCCTATCCAACTTGGTACCCTATTATCTACTTCATCCTGGAACTACTTCCAATTTATATTGCTGTACCCCTGGATCTCACGTCCCGATATTTTCTATATTTTTCAGCTTATTTACTAATGTTGTTTGATTTTCTTTTAGCTCATGAATATATAAGAATCAGTTCATTTTACATCTACTGAGGAGAATCCAGTTACTTGATGGCGAAAGGAACTTTCCTCTCGATTTGACCTGGTCAATTATTACATATCTGCCGAACCATTCGTGAGGGACGCACGGTCGGACATTTCTATGAAGACACCGGCCCCCCACCCGTTTTCGATAAATGAACTACGTCTCTGTTTCAACTTATCTGGAATTGGAACTATCAGTATTTGCAGGTGAATAAGGTTTATTACACTCTTCCTTCTATAGGAGTCTCGCATGTAGACGCGTCTCTAGTTTCATTATTACTATCATTTTCGACCAAGAAGTATATACTAATTGTGGCAAATTTCATTAATCCCGTCCAGTTATACTGGAGCAATCCCGCGGTATCCGTTCTCTGCGGTGGTTTCGGGTCCCGCGCGGGATTCATTAAGGCAGTTCCTCCGAGCGTCCACCAGGTGGCGTCTGCTGCGCTGATGAGCATCGGAACGCACTCAATACACCGGCCTATTCCTAGTGTAGGAAGTGCAACTCCGAACTATTGCTAATAATCATCATACTGGGGGCACTATTGCTAATAATCATCATACTGGGGGGCACTATTACTAATAATAATCATACTGGGGGCACAATTACTAATAATCATCATACTGGGGGCACTATTGCTAATAATCATCATACTAGGGGAACTATTGCTAATAATCATCATACTGGGGGCACTATTGCTAATAATCATCATGCTGGGGGCACTCTTACTAATAAACATCATACTGGGGGCACTATTGCTAATAATAATCATACTGGGGGCACTATTACTAATAATTATCACACTGGGGGCACTATTACTAATAATCAGCAAACTGGGGGCACTATTACTAATGATCATCATACTGGGGTGCACTATTACTAATAATCATCATACTGGGGC